>JAVQJG010055200.1:0-15871 GCA_036024015.1 Craterocephalus amniculus | reverse complement strand
TTACGCACAGAATGGACCGTGCTTAAGTTTACACATTTTTCTACGCACAAGTACAAGTTGATAAATCCCATACTTTGCGGAGAAATGCTCGTACGCACACTTTAAGCACAGTTCTGTGTGTAAGCACGGTTGATAAATGAGGCCCCTGGAGACAAGACTCTCATCCAGGGCCCTTCTGCAATGCTTTGACACAGCAAAGGCAAACCTCTGAATCACCTGTCCATTTTCCTCAGCTCATAAGTCCATGACTTTTCTGCTTTTGTTTTCCAGCATTCTCAGCTTTCAGCAGAGGGGGTGGCTCGTGATAGGTCCATTTAACCCAAAATGGATCTGAATGCATTGGGAGTTAAAGTGACAAATCTAATGAGCCTAGCACAAAAAAGATGTGCCAGCGCCATATTGGTTTACCAGGTTCAGTGTGAATGTGCGTGTGGAGCTGATCAACACTCATTCCTTCAGACACCAAACCTGTCCTCAGATGCTGTTATCAAGGCAACCTGATCTCACAGAGAAACTTTACATAACCAGGAGGTTAATTCAACACTCAACACTTGTTTATGTTTTAATGCCATGTAACTTTTCAAATTAACATGCTGGTACCATGGAAGTAAAGGTCCTTTGGAAAGAAAGTCTGCAGTCTATGGGTCAGAGTCAGGATTACATCATTATCAAATATATAAGGATGCATTCCCCAGTACCATTTTAATGACATTTGCATAAAATTTTAATAACCATTGAGAAATAAAATGAAATAAAGAATGCAAAGGGATTGATTGAAGTGAAATTGTGTAAATACAAATTACACAATTGAAATATAATTACACTAATTGGTTTGGATTTTATAGGATATATTCGGTACATTTCCAGGCTCCTTGCACATCAGTCTTTCGACGCTGAAGACGTAGTAATACCACCGGAAACCACAGTGGCAGTGTTGAGCATAGTGGAGCAGAAACAAACCAGAGAAGAACAAGAAAAGAAATGGTAAGAGGAACACGGTAGAAGGAGAATGAAGAGGGGAACGAAAACATTAGAAGTTGCACAAGAAATAAGGCTCCGCAAGTGTTCCACTGTAAAGTATTGAGATACAAAAAGACACATTAAAGCTTTTTACCTTTGAGTAAACAGAATCTAAACATCTCTTATGACTGCTACGGCGAAGATACTTCCTGGTTATTTAGAAACCTTCCAAACAAAAGAGAAAAGACTATTCATTAAGGCTCCTGATCAGCATTAGGGCTTAATTCAATAGATATTTGGTTGCTTACAATGCTTAAAAGTCAGAAAAGGGTCAGAGGATGGGACTGCACCACCTCCTCTTACATAAAAACATGGCATTTAGGCCCATCTGACAATATCAGCTCTTCCATTTTTCCACTTTAATCCTTTCACTCTTTTCAATTCCATCAATAATGGATTATTAAAAAAGTAATCATGGCTATAATTTGAAACAATGAGCATGGATATGTTTATATGTTGATACAAGGTTAGAGCTAAAAAGTATACATAATGCTCATGCTGTTGTAGAAATGCAAGTAGTTTTCATGTAGTTTAATGTGATACCTTCATTACATTGTTTAAAATCTACTAATCTGTGCATCTGCAGTCTGGTGGAGCCAAAGAGAGTTGCAGTGCTGAAAGAATGGAAGGTCAGTGATTACGTCTCAAATCATTTGTCTCCTTGGTTTCTTACTATCTGGGTTTGGTTTGCACATTGCCTGAAACCATGGAAACCTCATCACAAGTAATACCTATGTGAAAGCTGTAAAAATAGATCCGTCCTTATCATTTCTACATTTCACTGTTAAGGCTTTATGGTTGGAGCATTTCTTTAGAATGTTTCTTGCCTTGATAAACACATAAGAGACAAGTGAGGGCATTTCCAATCTCACTCTGTCTGATTTAATTTTCACAACACACATTTTAATATTCAGGTATGATTGTTAGGCTCATGTCACATGGCCTCTTTCAAAGAACAACAACCATTTATGTTACTATCTTAATATTTTTAACCCTGAAATGCACCCTACTATCTTCCACATCTTCCTGCAGCTGGGATGGAAAGGGATTTTCCATTCACTGTTTATTAAAATATTAAGGCCTGCTTGTGCTTTTTGAGGCATTTCCTAGTACATGTTGCTGCATTTTGCACCCCAGGGCTGCAACACAAAGATTCATAAATTCATTATCATTCTTTGAGCAAAGTGAAAAAGTGATTAGACTAGATAGCTACGATAAAACCCAAATTCCAAATGGTTTGGGACTCTAAAATGTAAACAAAAACAGAATGCAATGATTTGCAAATCTCATCAACCAATGTCTTCTCATCAAGGGACATCAGAATTTAAATAAGATAGTGAAAGCGGGACATTTAATTATTATTTCTCAAATATTTTTAAAGCTAATTGAAACTTGATTCAGACTGTGCAGCACCTTTAAACATGGATGGGAGAATGTAAGTTTGCTCTAAAACCTGTATTATACCTTTCAGCACTTATGATGCAGGCTTCATATGGACTCAAGTGGTCAGAAATGCAGCACTTTGAACAAAGTGCCGATAACAGGCTTCCATCTTTTTGACCTCAGAAAAGTTTTTCACTTTTCTCCGTTTAATTTCAAATTAATTTCCGACCGAAAAAAGATGGATCATTGTTCATGTTCACACATGGTTTGGAGTTTTAATTTGCATTTGGAGATTGCACGGTCAACTGGGTTCATGTACACAACATTTTGACATTATAACCTCTAACCTCTAACAGATTACTAGTCCAAGAAATTTTACATTTAGGACTTTTTCCCCCTGAGATAGCTAAAATTCTAAATGCTCTGAGAGTCTCTGTTCCTCCAGGGTGCTCTTTTTCTATCCAATCACGTTAGAACATATTTCTGTAACTGTTTTCCCTACCATGTACCTTTCTACCATCACATTCAAAGTTATATATTTGATAAAATAACTAATTGCCCAAAATTTACCTTTGAAGTGTTACATTCAATTTTGAATGAAATATTGATTTGAGACAGGCAAACACACCATCCAAACTTCTTTTGAACACATATTGCATTAGAGTATTGCTGTGAATGTGTAAGAGTTGAACACGCGAAAGGGCATTAAAAGAACTGCAGCATCACACTGCAATATAAATTCAGCACTTTCAAACGTCGAGCCCTTAATGCAAATATTCTTGCTGAAATACTTTTGTTTAGACATTCAATCCAACAAGTTAATGTAGGCACTGTAGTAGTATTCACCGCACAGACCTGTGTCTTTATCTCCACACAAATGGTGAGCTAATGGCCGACTTCAGTAGCATGATAGATGAGACCGAGCAGAGTAATTTGCAAGCAAGCTGTAGTTAGGCCAGTTTCCAAATGATAAAGACATCAATCGTAATGTGGTGAATGTGTCTGCTTTATCAATTCCTCTGCACGCATGATGGCCTATTCATCTATGAAGGTTAAATATCACCAGTGAACAAGAGTCAATACCTCAAAATTGATAGCAGGCTTACCATTGCCTGCCATTACCATGGAAACAATGATTTCACACTGCCTCCTGTCGTGCTGTGTCCATCTCCCCCTTTTCTTATTTTCTGGAGTTTCTCAAGGGCACATATGGAGGATCGACAGGATAAAAGATAAAAAAAATTTAAAAAGGAAGAAAAAAAACTTGTACGAAGCTAGAACACTTTGTCATGATTTATTTAGCAGGGGACATTTTCAGGTCAAAAGGAATACATCCTCATGATATGCTCCACTTCCATGTGGGGTCCATGCCATGGATTTGCATGAGATTATGGCCCCCTACGATGAGGCATCCTGTGTAGGTTAGTAATGCATTGTTAACATCAAATGCATGCATTCCTATGCCAACTGGGATGCCTACATATTGTGCATGCATTATGTATTTATAAATATCCAAAAATAAAATGCTTTCTTTAGGTATATTTTGAAAAAAAAAGACTTTTGAGTTTTTTTGGAAAATGGCTAAAAGTTAATATCCTCAAAGTATTTACAATGTAAAAGTTTTAGTCTATTTAATGTCCTCTTAATGGTATTTTGAGTGGAACAAATAAAAGGTAACAGATAAACTAATCTGAGTGAATAAAAAAATCTAAGAATTGGCTTTAATAAAATTTCATGGTCTTTTTTTATCGGACTAAATCTTTTTACCACATGTCATATTATGGGATTGAGTAAGAATCCGGTAAAATAACAGAGAGGGATATATTTATATGTTATGATGGAAATATTCAGCTAGAGGGGCATCATAAACGAACCAACACAGGCTGTTTCTCAATTAGGAAAGAAAAGAGAGGGTGTGATGAAAGACTGATGGCCCAGCAGGTCATCAGGTATAAATAGTGATCTCATGCGCTACCAGCCCAGATATCAGGGGCCTGAAAGGTTAGATAAAGGGCAGATCTCATGTTTGACTGTCACCACAATCATTTTTTAACATGATTCCAGGACAACTGTTCCCCATAAATGACACCCCATGGCCTTGTCACAGGAAGAAGCACACAGTGAGACACACAACTTGTACAAAGAACTACAAACCCATGCAGTCTAAAATGGAACATTATGTGACAGAATAGTATGAGGGGTAAGTGAAGTGAATACAGAGGGACACAAAGGACTGGAAAGAGTAACTTCAAACTGTGTCATTAGACGCCCTGCTTGTTGGGAGTTATCAACTTGACAAAGTCCCTTTCTTGACTCTTTCATCTGTCCTTGCAAAAGGGAACATTCAAAGACATATGCCATTTTAACTCAGGATGTTTCATACTGTGTCACCTGTAGTTTCTGACCTATATTCATTCCCTCATTTAATCAAAAAGCAGAGCCAAAAGGAGCTCAGAGAACAATTTACAAACATAACTTCCACTGTGTATTTCAATATACCACAGACAGAAAGATATTATTTTAAAAAGTTAGGTTAAACATATTTGTCCCTTTGGTTCAACACTACAATTAGTTCTAGTGCAGCGTCAAAGACTTAAAGTTACATTTTTAGAAAAAAATCTCAAGAGCAGTGTAAATCTAAATAACTTAAGTGTGTGAATTTGTGTGCGTGTGTGTTGAGCCAGCTCTTTGGTTTTGCTGCCTAATAAACTTTAATTAAACAAAGATCTACTGCAACAGTGACAAAAAAATACAAATAAAAGGTGGCTACAGCTATTCAAGCACCAAATGTATTAAATTCCATCTATGACATATATATACAGAGTATCTGTATACACTAAACAAGTACACTGGTTCTGAATTCTCTATAGAACCACTTTAAAATAATAGCAAGCAAAATTATGAAGGATTTCAGGGATACACAAAGGTACTGGGTCATAAATTTACTAAGTACTAAAAATAACATGCTAACATTCCATTTATGTCGTATAGTCCGCTTTCATTCTCTGTATGCCACAGATGAAAACATGTTTATGTCTGGGAGAAACAATCCATTCACAAATGAGTTTGCCATTTAATACAATTTCTACGCTCATATTTACCACTTAAAAAAAGAAAAGGTAATTCTTTCACACTATATTTTTAGCACAGTTTTAATCAGTTATATTAAATCAAGAATGTGTGCAGCAGTGATTAAACAACAGGAATAAAACAATTTTTTTTATTTTAAAGTGAATATACTTTCAGCTCTCTGATGGACCAGCAACCTGTCCAACGGCCTATCCTGTCTCTCGCCTAGCTGCTGGGATGTGCTGGTCGCAAATAGACGAGATTAAGATTGCAATAATAATGGCAGACTCTGGAAAATTTTTAGATCCAATACACAGCTCAGCAGCTTAGTCATTGGAACTGCTCCAGTTTACTAATGCATGCTCACTCTATTATCTGTGGCAAAATATCCTTCAGGGTTGAGTTGATGGGCTTGATTAGTGCTGTGAAAGGGACATTGCTCAAGAGATGGCTGCATTAGAGCACAAAAGGTGCATATTTTAAAACTAATTCATTGTAGCAGGAAACGGTACAAATGAATCAAAGCATATCATGGGAAAAAAGGATACTGGCTTTGATAATGGGCTGGACTGATAATTGCTATCCGCAGGAATACTGTTTGCTGATACTTGTGGTCTATAATGGTACAGTGTGGCTGCTATATACTCGCTTTAACAATATATATTGATGTTATAAGTGTGATTATACATTTATGCAGTCAATGTTTGTGTAACTATGTGGGATGGGTATTTGATAATAAAGCTAGGGATACCATGGGAGTGGTATACCATGTATATCTGATATTGCAACTGATATATATACATTTTTTTAAACTAATCTTTTTGATTATTTTCAAAAGAAAAGTTAGGGATTACCATTTCCATTCAAAACACAACCTAATTTTCTAAATTATCAGACATGTCTGCACAAAAGGATTTGTTGGCTTCCAAAGTCTAAGCATACACACCATCCCACCAGATAGTAATCTAATCTTTCTGAGTTACTGCTTATTACAAAACTAAAACCTGTTCAAGGGTTAAGAAAGAAAAACAAGCACAAGGGCCACTTTAGTGCTAAATGTATAAAAAATTCAAATATTGCTAAATGCAACCAAAAAACACTGTGGGACATTGCATTTTAGCAGGAAAATTCAACTCCAGCACACGCTCACAAGCTGAGCCAAACAAGCTGCAAGTCTTGCAAAAATTGGCACATTTAATTAGTTTTTTTCCCCCTAAAACAACTAAAAAACACAAAAAAATCTAAAGTGCATAATTTATAATTATTTCATCTTTCAAATTTGATTCTCTTTTGAAGCCCAATTTGAAGATATTGGAAAACAAGACCATCCTGCATTTCTTCTCTTTCTAGCTCAGGGCAAGCTATTACAAACCAATTCTCAACCACCAAGAGTCTCCCACAGGAAGAAAATATTGACAGATTCAGGTAAGGTTACCTATGAGACACTCAAACCCAATTCTCTTAAAAAGCAGGCACATGCCACGAAGCCTGTGCAAACAGACAATGCCAGCTCTAATAAAATGATGTTGCCGTGGCGGCGGCAGCTTCTCCAACCCTGTCGAAACCACAGATTTCTCATTATCATCTGGAGACCACAGAGCAAATCATTCAGGCCCAAATGAGACGACACATTCTCTTTGTATCACGATTGGTTCAGTCAGCAGGTGATGTCTGCTAGGTAGTGATGCGGCCAACCCTAAGTTGCCCATCGATCTCAGCTTGGATCACATCATTTCAGGTCAGACTACGCAACATTTATCCTGGCTGCATATGGCCATGTATATTGTTAAAGTAATAGCCTATAAAGAATTGCTATTGACTTCTGGAGGATGAGATGTGCAGGATGTGTGATGTGAGTAGAAAAGGTGAGGTCCATTTCTAAGTCTGCGCTGGCTCTGCTGTCACTGAAATGTCCTGAGGGATGGTACATTTTGGTAAAGCTGTCAAATAACTGAAAGAGGTAAAGGACACGCTGTAGGTGTTTAATTCTTTTTTTTAAACTGGGGTTGATGTGCAAATAGTTGAACCACAGGCTATGAAACTTTCAACATATTTTCACTGGAGTCAGTTTTGGTTTCATGCATGCATACTAACTTACTGAGTCAGTTTTGGTTTCATGCATGCATACTAACTTACAGAAAGGGAGACTATACAAAAAGCTGATTTACATTTTTGCAATGCAATGCAAATTCCCTGTTAGTAAGTACGTTTATTTTCCGGATCATAATGATGCTGACTGGGACTTTTTCAACTGCAAGCCTAAAAGCCTCAGTGATAAGCATTTTCATTGTACTGTTGTGTCACTGATTTATACCTCATCTTTTTCATTTACATCATTGAACCCTCTTGCTGCAGTATCGATGTCGTTGACGTACATTTTCACCAAAGAGCTGCACAGCCAACCAAAAACAGGTGCCTTACTTGGCTCGAAGAATCCCGGGCAGGTTTTGGCACATTCATTTTTACAGATGAAAGAGCTTCACAAATTAACTAGCTTCACAAGCTAACGGAAGTCCCGGACTAACCTGTGGTGGAGGAAGACCTCCTGCGCCAGGTGGACAGTCAGGCAACATAATTGTGCGTTTGGGAGTGCTGCACTGACAGGAGGGCGAGGGGTTAGACATGCTCCAGTTTCCGTTGAGGAAGATGTCAATGACTGACTGATCCACAGGGGGAGTAAACCAATTAGACCCACCGGAGGAACATGGTAAATCCCTGCAAGAAAACATTTGAGGAAAGCATGATAATGTCCTTGTTATCTAGCAACTCCTGCAGACTGCATGATTAAAGGGAAAGGTAATGCAGAACTGTTATTTCAAGGTACTTCCTGTTTGTTTGTTTTTTACAGCAGCAGGGTTTCTCTACAAAAAGACACAGGTATTTAACTTAAAACCACCATAATTTCATATTCTGTAATCTTCATTTAACACTCATGTATGCTGGCTTTATTTCATCCCTCTTGTATACGCTGAAATACTCACGGTATCGGGTTTCCATCCATGCATCGTGTCCCAAAGCCAGGGTTGTTGACCAAAGTTTCCACCACTTGAGACACCTCCATGTTTTCTGGCATATCATTGCTGTGAATATTCCAAATTTAGATTGTATTATTTTGATGTTGAATGTAGTTTTAGATTTCATTTCTCACAGTGCATGTAGGTCTGCGACGTGTCACAGTGTGTAGCAGAAAATCTGCCACACTAAATATAGTATCTGATGAGAAGAACAACAATGTGGAATTCACCAGCTGAATCATCATTAATAATACCAGAAGTCTTAATGATATTAAAACGTTTGGCATACTCAATAAGACATCTAACACAAACCAACAAATAAAGAATAAATGCAAATAATTTTTATGAATGTATTCAGTTAATAAATACAAATAGAGTTATTAGGAACCAATGGATTATTCATTTAAAGAAAAAAAAAACAACAATTTTTACAGAATTTGTCAGATTTTCACATATCCTTCAACCCAGCAGTTTCCAACCTTTTTCCTTAAGGATCTCTTTTCACTATAAAAAGCCAACACACATTCATAGTTTATGTTAAACCACATGCATTCATTAGTCACCAAGGTTACCAGGGTAGCTGTAATCTACTCCACTGCTGCAGCTCCAGTAGCTCACTGACCTCAATAAACAACACAGTACAAGGCTGAAAGGTGACTGGATGCATAAGGTGGGGCATTCTAAGCAGCGTTTCCTTTTTGACTAAGGATATATGTTTCAAGATTTGATTACCCCCATGTATTAACTTTGGGAATTCCTTTTAAACGTGTTTTCCAGCCGTCCAAAACTCCAGATCAATGTGAAAAAATATCTAAATGATAAAAACCTGAACTCATCACTATGTGGACATGCCTTTAATTCTAACAATCTGACAAGCTCTGTACAGTCAAGTGCCTGCTCACCCCCTGCTTTCTTAGGGGAATCCTCTTGGGGGAGAAGATGGATTAGAAACGTTCACAGATGCACAATTTTCCACACTGAAAAAGTTTAGGAGTTTATATGAATATTGATCTAGAACACATCTCGATATTCAAAAAGGCCTGAAAACAAATGAAAGATGTATGCTGGTGGTGTATGGGTGCTGTTATTAAACACTTGACAGTAGAGCTGAATGCTACTGCAGGTAGCTTGAAGCAGCATAACAACAACCAGGTCCCATGTTTGTAGAAAGGCTTAATCAAAGACATAAAAAGTATTCAGTTTACTGGCACCTCATACCCTTCCTTGGCTTTGATTTTGATTCTAAAATACTACTGCAATGGTTAGACAAGCTAATTGCCTTTTCTTGTGCAAGACTCTGCCAACACGGGCCTACTAAGTTACCCCTGTACAATATGGGCTCCACACAGCCTCTCATTATTATCTCAGTGTCCTGTAGATATCTAGGACCTGTGTCTCTTTTAAACAATCTTCCTTTTCTCATTACTCCACACACACTCTCTGCCCTTTATCTTAAGGGTACTATGGGAGTTAAAACAGTGTTTCATAAGGACCATCTCGATGGCTTTCAGCCAGCAGTGGCTACAGCCCAGCCGACCATTCGGATTAATACAGCGTTCATTGTCTCATTTAGAGGCGTCTCCATGAAGGTCACACGGTCATTTCCTCGGCCACCAGTGAGTGCGATTGAAGTAGTCTGCTTGTAAAAATGGATTATGTGCAGCCATCTGTTTTGCAATTAACAATGGCTGGGTTACCATGTTATTCAAGATAATAAAACTATTGGACAGCTTCCGAATGAAGACTTGTGCATATATACGGAAACGGTGGAACTAATGAAAAGCTCACAGAAGGAAGAACTAAGATAATGTCAAAAGAAAGTGAAATTAAGGCTATATAACACGACCCCGCTCGGTTTTGGGTATTTCTTTGAGTTTTTGAAGCTGAAGCTTTGCTCAGACTTCTAATTGGATAATTAATGACCTCCACGCACAAAATACACATCATATGGAACATAAAACCTTTTATTTACATTTATTCATTTGAAGGACCATTTAGAGTCACTGTTTATTTGTGGGAAAAATATAACTACACCAGATTTAGCATTAAGCTAATTTGCTCCTGCAGTCCAAGGAATGAAGCATTGTGAAACAACATTCTTGTAAATTATTTTATTTTTTTAAATAAAAAGGCTTGTTACTATAGAGTAAAACTCAGTGCATTGCTCAGATTTGGCTCCTTTGGCAGTGACAACATGCCAGCTGTAGTCATGGTAAATCTAATCAATTACAAGCTCTAAAACCTCAAGACAGAATGTTGAACCCCACACTTGTGTCCAAGGATTTAATTCTCTCTTGTAATACACTGGATAAGCCTGGACAAGCCACTGTATTATAGAAATCTCACAGAGTTCCAAAATCAGTTGTCAGAAGTATGCCAGTCATCTTTAGCAGATAGCTGAGCAGATTCTAGCATTACTATACTCATAAGTACAGTATATCGTGTGCTGCTTGTTAGGTTTTATTGAAGACATTTCACTGGCTTTGGAAAGAGATATAGAAATACACCACGCCTGACTGAAGATGTATTTTTCACATGAAAATGTGACGGATGCAAATCAAGTTTTCATTTTGTCAGCATGCCAACTTTCCATGTCTTTTCCATGTTCCTACGCCAACAAGGTCGCCCTCCATGTGTCCCGTTTATTTGACCACAAAGACTAATGAGGGCAGAGAAGATGGCAGAAGGCGCTAACTGACAGACCCTCAGGTAGCAGATTGTTGGTTCAAGTTCAAGGTTTGTCATGCACTAACAGTCCTTTTTTTAACTCCCACTTGCAATTTCTTTATACACCAAAGAACACAGATCTATAAGAATTCAGTCTGAATATAAGAAAACATATGCCTTGGAAACTAAATCTACATGGTTGCCACTTTCTTATTTCACTATGGATCGCCATTCCCATGCTGTCAAACCTGACCACTGCCCTGCAGAAAACAACTGCCTGGACATATTTCTGCAACACATTTAAGGGAATAAGAACAGACTGGCTTGTTAAATGTTATATGTGCATCTACGTGCAGGTGATGTTCAAAACTATGGTCCGATGAGCATAGCATTGGAAGGACTAAATAAAACTTTGCAAGCACACAGCATTTTATATATATAAGTAAAGTGTCACTGTGAGGTAAAATAAGATAAATTAAATATGCTTTCAATAACTAAAACTGATGAAAATACAAAGAATCAATATATTTTCATATGAAGGATAAATCAGAGTGGAATGTACTCACGTGTTAAATGAAAGCGGACAAACACAGAGGTAAGAATATTGGTTGCATCCTGAATAAATCGTTTCTCAATGAATTTGTACAAGGCTCCATTTACTGTGCACTGACATCCTCAAAGTGAATTTTTACAAAGTGCTTTGAAGGGCAATGAAATGCCTTCAAACTGGATAAGCAACAAGGGCTTTGTGGTATAAAAAAAGCAAAGATTATTTTGACGGGTTAGACAGATGCTGTAACCAGCGAGGTGCATTAGAATCCAAATGCAATTTTAACCATATTTTTTGACAGGCCATACTGCAGCAATGTCTGAGATTTCTAACATACTGGGAAATAATCCCTGTCACTTGTCTTATAGGTAACTGTCATAAACAGCAAAATGTGCACAAGTGGGGATATGGAGTCTCCTTCCTTTTTATTCAAAGCATTATACTAAATAATATTTGTAATATTCTGAGAATCTTTTGGTGGAGCAAATTGCAGAGGTGCACATTACTGCAGAGTGCTTATGCATGAGTCAAGTTTGTTGTTGTTGGCCATTAGAGTCCAGTCAGAGCAAGCCGCGCTGAGTCAGCAGTTATTTCCCTGATTCTCTGATATCAAGCTGCAGCAATGGATAAAAGAATGTCCAAACTGATGACCTCAGCAATGTAACAATCCTCTACCAATACACAACAAAAATAAATCTATGACATCTATTTGCTTTTTTTAAAATTTCTTTTTCTCTTTAAAGTTCAACTTTCCTACTGGGTTGCAGTCTGTTGTTCAAAGACAAAAACTGTGCAGCACATCATGTAATTAAGGGGACATCCTTTGCCTTAACATAATAGAGACTTTTTTCCCTATAAAACTGATTTTTAAAGTACATTTCATTTCATTCAGTCAATTTATTCATAGTATTTGTATTAAAACAATGTGAATTATAGTTATATTTCAATGCTGGATTTGCTCTTAAACCTTAATAAAAATCTGTGCTTAATTAGGTTTAAATGCCACTCAGTCTAGTGAAATGCTATAACACAATGCTTACCTATAAAAGGTGGTTTGAGGCAGACCGTACATCCAGGGTTGCAACTCCAGACTTGGAAACTCGGCGAATGGTGGGACGATGAGGGAGAAAATCAGAGACAGGCACACGAAAAAAGCCGGCAAGACCACCTGGGAGGATGATGACAAATTGAGCCAAAACACCACGTTAAAGTCTCACATAAAATGTTCATCCAGTCACATCTAAAGCTTCTTGGAAACAAATTTTTTACAGAAATCATTTCAAATAAGATAAATTCAAAGGAATAATCGGAAATGATTGAGATGATACCAGCACCGAAATGTACAAATCAGCATTTCTGATAAGATTTGGAAGGATTGTGACATTTCACTGCTTTTCAAACTGTCTTCAAACTTCAAATCTGCATGTCAATTTATCCGCAGAAACAAAATGCGTTAAGTTTCTCACCATCATGTGACACAAAGAGGTAAATTAGAGTTATAACAAGGCTCTTTTACAAAGGAAAACATGAACAAGTCATCTCCCGGGAACCTGTATACGCTGATACGGATGCATGTTTTACATATGTAAACATTTTGGCACTCAAATAGTCGACGAGATATCAGTGTCATTACTCTGAGCCTGTGTACTGTCATTACGTGCAACAGAATGTAAAATGGCTGATGCAATCAACAATAATGCAGGACCGATGCAATAACGTCAGCACATTAATATGCTCCCCACCAACTTGTTTGGGCTCCTCTGCATGCTTTATGAGTTTGATTAAACACTTCCAACCCTACCACCATCATCTGGCCACTCAGATATAATTAGTTCCTTGCCATTCTCTTGTCTTTTGTTATTTATGAAAAAAAGGCCAGACAATAGATACTGCCACCTTACCAATACACCCCCTCTCCTGTCCAGTCCCCTGTTTTTCCATCATGTTTTCTATCCGGTTTTCATTGCATTGTTATAGCTGACAAATTGGTTGGCGGGGAAAAAATGGACAATATCTTTACTGTTTAATCATTTGTAGGTAGGGCCACGTTTGGCAGCAAAGAGGGGAGGTTCCCGCACGTTTGATTAATTGCAGGGCATGCAATTTGCCTGGCCAATTCAAGACACTGCAGATGTAAACCCTAAATTTACAGCCACGGAGACGTGCTTGGGAGAAAGATAAAGAGTGGCAATGAGACTTAAAAAGCTTCATGGTAGAGCACAAAGGGACTGCTCGTCTTGTTCCGTTGGTCTCCTTTAGTTTCTAGCCCTCATTTTCTCTTCCTCAACATTAACTGCAGGTGACAGCTGGTGCCTTTGCCATTGAGAGAAATGTGCAAAAAAAAAAACGAAAAAAAAAAAAAAACAGGGAGAAGTCATTATGCTCACAAAGCCAAAGCACTCCCATGAACAATGCATGAGTTTATCGTCTTCTCAAGTTTAGTGGGGATTTTAAATAAAGAAGGAAAGGATTATATGCGAAGTGGGTAAAAACACTCCAGTGTGATTAAGATGTTTTTTTCTTCATAGCAAAGTCAAGTCTCTCTTTAGATTAATGTTATTTCCTTTAGGGTAATTTATTTCTGTGCAATTGGACTTGTGAATACTACCATTATTGCGATGTTTCACAAAATACAGAGACTAGTTCAGCTTGTTAAATCTTGTGGAAAAAACAGGATTCATAACAAAAGAAAAATAATACAGAAGCTCAAATCCAACAAAAGAATCTGCCACGATTCATGTTGCTGTGAAAAGAAATTAACTAAGATTTTTCTGAACTCTAATATGCATCGCCATGGAAATGTTTCAGCACCTCATCATTTCTGTTACAAGAGCTGAGACTCTAACTTCTCAACTCTTAATCAGCAGCACGAGCAGGTGACCGGCTCTCTGAAAATTAATGGATAGCAAAAAAAAGACTAAATGAAGGTAGAAAGCCATTAGCAGGAGGATGTCTCAGTTCATAATGTGATTTAGCAATGGCAGCTACCAGGAGTGTTCTGCTAGCAACTCTGGGAGTGGTGGCGCTACAAAGCTGCACCTTAAGGGAAGAATAACAAATTAAGAAAATAAGTCTGTGAATAAACATCTGACAATGTGATTTGCAGTTTGGAAATGACTCCTGTGGAGTGATGATGGAGTGAGGAAGAATCTAATGAAAACAACAGAACTCCAAATGTTGCACAAGACGGGGGATTGATCATGCTTTGTGTGTGCGCTACTGCCAGCTGAGGAGCATCCCATGAGCCGGGGGACGAATGTTAAATATCAATAAACATCTTATAGTTTGTTGTAAAATATGTAGGTGAAAAGGAGATGGCTTCAAAATCCACACTGGACAACCTTAACAGCCACTAACATTACTGGAAATCAGTGGGTCAGCCTAACAAGAGCAGCAAATGAAATAATGCCCATAAAAGTAGAATCTTTTAGCAAAACGTGTTTAACTTTAAGATACTTAACTAAAATCAGATGTTAACACTTAAACAGAAATCCTGAGCTTGCAGCAGATGCACGCTGCTATAAATCTATACTGCTTTCATGCCTCCAGGGTCATTTCTAAGCACCAGGTCTCTTTAACTCACCCATCGGAACGTAACTGATGACAATTTCTCCCTGATTCTGACGTTGCCAGGACTTACCTTACTCTAACTTCTAGCCTCATAAATCATCCCTTTTGTGTTTCACGCCAGAGCTTCTTTTATATTCCCATAACTGCTCACATTTGAGGAGATTACCTCACTACACAATCATATCTGCTGACAATGGGGGCTGTTGACAAGATGGAGGTAGAAAGAAAAAAACTTTACACAAATGAGTACAGCGGTAGATGTGCCTGTGCAGACAATGTGAAACCTGGTACGTACACATTCGCACTTTTATCCTACTATCCTGCTAAAGAGGGACGTCCAGGATTGACAGTGACTAATGGGGATTGGTGCTGCAGCAAATTACAAAAGGAGCCTGTGCACCTCTCAAAGGTGAAATTCTGTTCTTTCTTCCTATCCCTCGCTGGCGAACTGACACAGGCGAGGATGTTCTTCACCGTTCGGATTTCAGCTATGATAATGACGGCGTAACCACACATGTCATAACTGATGCCGTCACTTGATATTTGCAAACACAATATGAATGTAGATGGAGGTCGATTGGTGTGTCATTACCACGTA
>JAVQJG010055187.1:0-37590 GCA_036024015.1 Craterocephalus amniculus | reverse complement strand
TTTCTGTAAATCCGATAAACTTCATTTCACTTCTCCAATATCGCTGTGTTTGTCTGCTATATGATATATTTAACTGAAATTGATGATCCAAACAACCAGTGATTTATAAAGAAAAATCTTGAAAATGGTCAGGGGTGCCCAAACTTTTGCATATGACTGTAGAACAATAGAACAATAGAACATGATCGGCAGTTGGGTGAAGATCAAGATAGAAAAAGCTCACCAAATGAACTATTTCCCTAAGTGAGGGTTATGTTAAGACAGAGTTAGATCACAGTCACTTACATGCTCAAGACTATTTTTACAACACAACTCCTTTACTGTTATATAGGATGCATGAAGAATGGATAAAGCAGGATGTGTCTTTGTCCAATTTAAATACAACTGTGCCCAAGTTTTAAATTGATGATGTTATCCGTATTAAGTACTCATGTTCCTTAATTGCTTTTTTCTACTGGCAGAGAAAAGGTTGATTATCATGCTATTACTACCACGCTTACCAACTGATGTATTGTGAATTGAACTCCTCACCTTTAAACTTCAGTCACTGCTGCCAAATGACTCAATTCTCTTACCAAAAACTTGGCTAAAATACATAATTTGAATCAATAATCATAATCTTAAATTCTGCAGCTGTATTAGTGATGGTAAAAAACATGAGACATTCCTTCAGTAAATTAACAATTGTACTGCGCTACCTGCATAATATCCACATAATATCCCAATCCAACAAATGTGTTTGTTGTTTTTGATGTTGGCATTAAAGAAATTACCAACTGCAATAAATCATAGCTACTGATATCAGGTTGAGATTTCTAGTTGGGCAGAAAAAAATAAATTATAGAAAATTTTAAACTGGCTTTGGCATTTTAAGATTTTCTAACCTGTATTTTTACCCTGTGCTGATTTCAGATTCTGGTTCATTCTCTGAAATTTGTAAAAGATTTACAAAAAGTTTAAAAGAAATGAAGGCCTAGCCATGATATTCATATCCATGATTGCTGTATGTCCATCAGCAACCATAACTTCATATCCGTCGTGAACTAAAAGGAGCTTGCCGTTGCTCTATAGTAGTCTATATGGAATTTGGTTGAAACTGTGATGATAAACTTAGCAAGCAGAAAGACTTGAATCCTGGTTTTTAGCAAAAAGCCCTAGACATGTGACTCAGAGACTGAAAATATATTTTATAGTTTATTCAGGTAATACTAAAGGTTGGTAAGGGAACAGGCAGCAACAAAACAAATGAACTGAAATTGACCATCATCAACAAATCTACATGGATAAAAAGGACAAAATACAATTTCCTTAAGCACACAATGGGTCAGTCCTGACATGAAATATTAATTTTAATTTGGGCTCAAATACAGTACAATCCATGTGGTATGTTTTCTGGCTGACAGAGTAGTCTATGAACATGAGTCAATGGGAAGAACACACTGGAGATTACTGGTTTGATAGAGCAGACAAAACTGATCAATCCCAGGACTTCTGCAGGGTGGTCACCAAAACTTAAGCGTCAAGGAAATGTCATGGTAGCTTTATTCTGCAGTTTCGTATTTAATCTTTCAACTTTTTGAGTAGCATGCAAATAGATTTAATCAAAGATTATTTATCTATAAAGTTAACTGCAAAACATAAGGAACAATACATAAACTACATAGTGCTGCAAACTGTATTTGAAAGCAAAATTGTATACCAGGTTTTTGCCATTTCTGGTATCTTAATATAATATATATATATAATATAATATATCAACTTATGGCAAATGTTATTTAAAAGTTGACAAAAACAGCACAGCAGTTAAAACATGTTTTAAAAAAGGGACACTTATACTAAAACGCTAGAATATGACTATTAAATGAACACAGATGACAAAAGATCAAAGCGGCTAACCCAGCTTTTGACAAGGAGATGAAGCATAAGTTTAAAATATAGCTGCTCAGCTGCCTGATTTGTGAATAAAAGGAAAACAATATAAAAATGTGTCATAAATCTGATGGGATTACTAAAGATCATTGACATAGGGCTTTGCTATGAGTTTGTGCAACAAAGAAAAAAGAACCACACAGGACTAAAAAGAAGGAATTACTAATAATTAAAAATGAACTTCATGTAAATAATCAGGGCAAACTGATATGAAGGAGTAGAAGTCTACGACTACAGAGAAATACTGTCTACAGATAATGTTAGGCTGGAATCGAACTCTCACTTAAAGGAACTATGGAGGATTACAGAGACATGGTGAGCTCAGAGAGTGCATGCTCACTGGCATCAAAGCAACGGCACAGCAGAGTGCAAACAAATGATGCTGCCTTGATGTTATTATCATGTACCCTTGATTATAGTGGATTAAAAAGAAAACCTGCTGGAATCATAAAGTAATTATCTGTTGTTAGTGTTTGTAGTCCTCGAGTTAATCATCCAATCACCTTATTTTACTTTATCAGTTCTAGATGGAAATTGCAATGTTTTTTGTTTTTTTTGTTAAGTTTTTATCGTGCTTTTTTCCCCCTAAATCAAATATTTTATATAAGCTTTGTCTTTTAATTTGCTTTGTTGCTAATGGAAACAAACAAAGAAACCCTGCTGCTGGCAAGCCTACTGAGCTTACAGATTAAAGTAAACTGAGCAAAATCAATGTTTGTACAGCTGGTATAGTTACAGTATGCCAGACAAAATTTCATGTCCATCATGTTGAAAGAAGCAAAAATAGAAGCAAAACAAACACTTATTGTCACCGGTTGAAGATACAAAATTATCTAACGGCCTTGTTTCAGCTGTCTTAAACAAACTTATATGCACTGCTCAAATTCACACATTTCAGGACTCTGATAGACCACTGGCGACAGAGAAGATATTTAAAGGCACATTCTGCAACATCTCCAATTGCATTATTCACTTACCATGGACACATAGTGTCACAAACGCAAAGCACCTGAAGCCAGCTGTTCTGGACCTGCAGTCCCAAAGCAAACCGCACCATCTACACGTGAACTACAGTATGTAAGCTGATGGAATGACAGTCTCACTCTGCAGCTGAGGAAATAACCTCTGTAATCTGACAGCTGCACTACTTGGCTGCTGGTATTAAGAGTTACATCTGTAGCTCCTTTTATTTCTTGTATAGAATCTTTGTCTTCAGTTAATCCCTGCAGGAAAATGAGATGCTTCTGATGATTTGGGGAGCCAAAAACCCTTCCACTGATGTATTATTCATAATATAATCAAATAGATTACTGTTTTTTTTTTTTAGAAGTCAGCTTTGTAATAGCTTTAGTCTTTGATTTTAGCCAATTACTTTTATATTCACTTGCTGGTTACCTTTAGAAAAGATTAGGTTTAACATTTATTGCCAAGAGATGGCACACATCTTAGTTGGGCTTTTCCTTGAAGGAGCAACATAAACATCTACAGGAAGTGCTTCTGCTTTTTATCCCTGCAGTTGGTGCAGACTGGCACCATTTCTACACAGGTACAGTACACAGCTTTCCCTTGTGGAAAAGTTACAGTCTGCTAACCATGACTGATTGAATTCGTGAGTGAGCCAGCTCCACTGGTACTTTGCAACTAAAATTTAGAAGAAAAAAAAACCCCTGAATTTATGCATTAACAAATATCAGTCCTTCTGACCATATTCCTGCTGTGCTGACAGGACGAGGCGAAGCAGGAAATCTCGCTGACTGTGCCTTTAAATGTCTGTCAGGAAAACATACAAATGTTTTGACATAAATGTGTGTTACTTCTTCTCGGTCTTCAGTGCTTGAATAAAATTCCAGAGATCCTTGACCACCTGAGGAAGGTGAGGGGACAGAGGGATAACACCAGAACGAGAGAAAAAGAGAGCAAAATTATAAATCATCCAAATGAAGTGCGACACAGCACCAGAAACATGACTCAGTTTTACTACAACATGCTTTTTTGTGCGCCTAGCCTGTGGGAACACAGTTTGGACGGGGCTGTTGCGGAACGACGAGGGGTTGGGTGGGGGCAGCAGTACATACCAGAGTATATGACTAGGTGCTCCAGGTCTGACAGATCTCAGCCTTGGCTGATGAAACCAAAGCACTTCCACAGATGTTTCTACACACTGGGATCAACAAGCTCTCCCCAACCCAACTCCACCCCCACTCTTTTTCCCTGTCCAACCCAGCCCTTGTGTCGCTCTAAAGAGCTTCCACCTGCTCTCATAACTATACATTTAAGGTTTTTAACAGTGCAGCACAATTGCATACAAGAATTCAAGCAGCATGATTCACACGATTGACATCTAAAAGATGCTTTGATGCAGCTTTACTATCCCATGCTTTAGTCTGCAGGAATCATTCTGGGGGGGTTTGGGGTGATTAATTCATGCTTTGCAAAATAACATGCAAGAGATTTTGTTTCTCTCGGAAAATGACGAGCGGCATTAGAAAAGATTTAAGTCCTGCACTTGGTCAAAGGCCTTGGATGTGAATAAGAGTGGTACCATTCACATACCACCAGTCCCTTCATTAAGGCTACAAAAGAGAAACTCCACTAAATCACAGAGAGCAAGTTTGCCTTGGCAGGTGTACTCCCCTTCCATCTCATAAGAGCCTGCCGACACATCATGGGTATATTTCAAAAGGTACACACTGTGCTGCAGAAATGTTTGAGGCATACTGGACAGCGTGAGGAACAATGATGCATTCCTGGGGATCTATCATTGCAAGGAGCTCTTAAAGCCAAAACGAGGGTTTGTGTAAATGTGCTCATGGCTACTAATACACAACGAATGGAGAAATATTTCTTAAAAACCTGGCAGGGAACACCTCCCCTTGGCTTAATGTTTATTAGACTGAATTCATCAACAGCAATCCAGCAGGGAATTAATCAGATTTGCAAGTCAAATCAAAACAAAAACACAGGGGGAGCAAAGAAGAAAAAGATGATTCAGGGAAACTTACTTTTTTGTCTGAGATTTTAAAAGAACTCTTCACGAAGTTCTCAAACTTCTGCTCTGTCTTTGGTAGTGGTTTTCCCTGAAAAAAGAAATCATGTCATCATCTTAACAGTGAGAAAATCCACTAAGAAAGATAATTTGACCAAACAAAATCAATGACAGCATTACCTCCATGGCTGCTGTTGACAACTTGCTCTTAATCTCAGTCAGAGATGGAGATTTAGATTGGCCAGCCTGAGTTTTGTCTTTTCCGGGAGCATTTGTCTGGAAAATATATAAGAATACAGTTAGTTCTTTTAAAAAAGGTATAAGACATTTCTAGATATAGTCGATGTAGTAGATAATGTGATAGCTTCCAACTGCACTACAATATTTCCTTTTTTGCTCAAGTTCAGTTTTTGTCCATTTTTACATTCCTTGGTTCTCATTTGAACTCAAAGTATAAAATTCAGAGATGCTGAGTTTATTGTGCATGGACCTTGTACAGCAGCATGTTTTACAGAACATATGACACTTTTAAAAGTTTTTGACTCTCTGAGCTAATTTCTAAAAAACACAAAGACATTACACATTGAAAACCCAATACAGAGCGCAAATATAAACAGTAAAAACGTATTAACATAGTAAAAAATTACAGTAAAATTGTGAATATGATACAATTAATAATAGTAATAAAATACAGCGAGAGTGAATTTATGCCCATCATGCTTCCTTCATTGTCCTGTAAAGTATGGTATTACAGATTGGGACATCTAAAAAACTTTTTTCTATGGTAAAAAGAAACATGACAAATAATAAAATTAATATTGAAATGTTATTTTGTTTTTTAACAGATTTTTTTGTTCCTGTCCAAATACTGTGAAGTGTTGGCATTTTTATAATTCTGTTGGGAGATTGTTTCACTCCGTTATTGTTGACAGTGAATTCTTTTGCTGACCAGTAAGCCTGTCTGGGCTGCAGCCCTATCATGACCCATTTTTTCGTCTTCCGTGTTTACAGGCTTGGCGTGGGCAAGCAACTGGAAGAAGATGAAAGCGTTAGAAAGGACAAGTCATTCTAGCCTAATTACATCATCCAATTTTTTTTTCCTGCAAATACATAAGGTACAAATTATGTTCTTATTGTTTGCAAGGAGAGCGCTAACCATGACTCTCAAGCGAACAATACAAACTGTCGAATTAGATTTTTTGTTGATGGAATTTTCTAATGCCTGCTATAAATGAAAACAGTCCCAGTGCAATCATTGCAATCATGTTGACATGAAAAGCAGGATCTATTGAAATAACATGCAGTATTTTCTATTCAAAGGACATGAATGGGACAACACCACTAGCAGCCCTTCCTTATCCATTTGGTGACAATTAAAAGCTATTTTCAAATGTGATGACTGTCATTTCTTGAGAGGGGCAGAGCACTATCAGCACTGTGTTGAAGGAGTGTGGGTTTGTCCACCGCTGGGCAGCCAAGGCCTCAGAAGTCCCCAATTAGGAAGTGTCTCACTGTGACAGAATACACATGCATATAGTGTAACTGCACATTACACAAGCCCCAGAGCTTGTTTCTACATGCAGAGCCAGAGTGGAATCCTGTGAAATTGCAGGCTTTCATTCAACAGAAGCAATGCAAAAAGCAATAGTAAGGGGGAAAAAAAGAAAACGGACAAACTGTCCACTTATTGAATTTCTGTTCAGCTGATTACTGCTACTTAAAAACAAACACTTCTCTGTGCCATGTTTCAGTAGCTCAATGAAGACAACTTGAGGGTTAGGGTCCTCATTTCTACTGAGAATAGTCACAGCACTTCCCATGCGCTGATTTTAAACTGACTGAGGAAGACCAATTTTTTAAAGAAAATTACTGACATGTGATTTTAAAAAGTTATATATGAACAAAGATTTAAGAAAAAATAATATTTTAAGGGGTTGCTCTGATCTGCCACAGTGAAGACACAAAAAAACATGTAACTACTTAAAGCATGTACAGCCACACTGTAAGGAAGTATATAAAACAGTGGGTCTATATCACATGTCGAGAGGTATAAATAAAGTTTTTCTGATCCACTGGAAACCAATACAACATCAAACCCTGCTCTGCAAATCAAACACCAGAACTGAAGTTGTTTTGATAAAAGCTATGAAATGTGTTGTGTCACAGCTCAATTCTTAAAACAACCTTAGAAACTTTAACAACCTCAAGCTGTGACTTTAATTAGTAAAACGCAGGTGGGATAATTTTAAGCAAATACGTTCTTTAAAGTCTAGTGAGGGGAAAAAAACGCTATAATTTGTCCCCATCTCCGAGAAATCTGCATTTTACAGCAAAGATCAAAAGGTATAAAATGAAGAAAACCTTGACACAAACATACCAAACTGTGCAAGAAAAAAAACACACACACACACATATGCTGCTGGCTCTTGGCCATAGAAATGCACCTCATATTTATTATTTACGGGCAGCTCTCCACTTCCAAAGGACAGCTGTGGACCTGAAACAGCTGATAAACACACAAAGCCGGCATGCTTTTTCATCTGGGCCAGACACTGATTACAGATGCCACAAGACATGGAACTTAATCACAAGCACACTATCATTTGATGCAATCCTTCGCCTTCAATCCAGTGCAAACACATGGTTCTGACACATTTGCTAAGCAAGTCTGTCCAGGGATAGTAATTGTCATTTTGTTGGAATGAGAAACTTGGAGCCTCATGTTTGGGGAAACCGTTGGGTCACTGTGAACTCTGACAATTCTTCTATGAATCTTACAAGTGTTTCCTAGAGGAGACAGCTCTGGCTTGGTGGTGTGTGTCCCTGCAACAGCAGAGCTCACATTTTCTGATATTTAATACTAACATCCGTCTCTATGATTTATCAAAACTTGTTAGAAAGTTGTGTAGTTGTCTAAGTAGTATAACTGTCATCAACTCAACACGATATTCACTTTGTCTCCCTTGCTATGCTCTGTGACACCTGCAGACTTGATGGAACACAGGAGTGAAACAACCATAGAATCAGACCATATATAGAGTGTATATTCTCATTTTGAAATTAAATTCAACAGGTGATAATACAAGAATAGCACACAAGGCTCCCAAACACAGGTGCATCCCCCAAAGGTGCATCTTGATGGTTGATCTGTCAATGTATGAATGCAGTGATAAAACAGAAAGGTTTGCAGCCTACACAAGATCACAGTATATGATTGTTGATTCTCCATCTGCAATGCAACAATAATGCACACTTCATTCTATTATAATAATAAGCTGCCCTAAAACCATAAAATGATGCTGTTAAGTTGATCTGCTGTTAAGTTACCCCAAGGAACAAAGCTGCTCTAACTAATCAAACACAAATTACAAAAGCTTTATCTAGGGGTGGACGTTTATGGAAAAAATAATAATCACAATTATTTTGATTGATATTGAAATCATAATTAATGTTAACGATTATTCATTGATTTAAAAAAGTGTTTATTGAACAACAAAGCAGTATATATATGCCTTTTCACCCACAAAGTAAGGGAAATATTAACAACCTACTACCTTCATATCATTTCCACACTGAAATTTGATATAAAGTATTCAATTCATAAATTTACAAAAAAAAAGGGTCTGGCTTCATATATAAGAAAGATTAATGTGAATTTATGCACTAATGTGTTAAAAAATAGTTTTAAATGTAGATTCCTCTCTTTGTTAATGGGTTAATTTTGACAGCCATGATAAAAATTCCAAATTTATTTGCTAAAAACAGAGACTATATATATATTTTTCACAATTCTGGTGACCACCTGAAAAGTTCTCGCGACCCACACAGGTGTCTCGACACACCGTTTGGTAACCACTGATTTAGGAGACGCTTTTATCCAAAGCAACTTATATTTGAGTATATCAGTGATGCCAGAACTGGAGACAAGGAAGGAAAAGTGCCTTGCCCAAGAACACGACAGCTGACTGGAGCGGGTGCAGAATTTAAACCACCAACCTTCAGATCACTGGAAAACCTGCTCTACCACTGGAGCCATTGCCACCCAATACCTAGTAACAGTAAGGGGATGCTTATTCAGATGTTTCCCCATCTGACCAAACAAAAATCTGACTGAAAGCAGCTTGATTTGGAATTCCCCTTTATTAAGATACATTTTAGGTTTCATGTTTTTACAAATAAGGCAAAAAAGGAGGATTTGTATGGATTTGAGTGACAGCAGGAAATATTCAAGCTCAAAGTTTTCTGGGTATCTGGGATTCAGATAGCTTCAATTCCATACTACTGTCTGACTATTTTATGTCTCAAGCAAGTGTACCGATTAAATGCACATCTACTTGAAGTGGATTTTAGAAACCACTTCATAAAACATTATTCTGGATGAGGAGACTAAGTGGATGAACAAATCAGGAATCTTTTATCAACTTTATGTACAACAATTATTTCTGGATTGGTGGGCATTCTTGAGCTGACACCTGACCAGATTTGTACAACTGGGATGGATGCACTGTTAATCAGTGTACTGGTACGTGGATCGGTCGTTTGTACATTTAAACATCAGTCTAAATCATTGTAAATGAGAAAGGCACCTGCTGTGCAATCAGACACTGAAACAATGACTCACACACTTTTGGGATAAGGCTGAGTGAGGTGGTTAACTCCTTTATGATTGTGACGTGTGCTTGGAGGCATCAACTTCTCCAAACCCATCAATCACAGAACACCAGCTGCAAGATTAAGTTACCTCAGATCAGCACAACTTAAGTTAACTTGTTCTCATATTAAGTTTGTTTCACACGAAAGTGCGGCTACATGCTGGGTTGCGAGAGGTGAGAACTGCGGTACTGGCAACACATCTGACAAGCCAATCTAATGACCAGTCACCTGCATTTAGGGAAGAAAAAAACAGACATCCACGCCCGCTTCCTCGCTCCTCAGGGGCATCTGGAAGCGCAAGCTGCACCAGACATCAAACGCTCATAATGAGAGCAATTGGGAGAAGGTGTGTCCAGGAAGTGAGGGGTGTGAAGAGGTTGTAGAGAGGGAGCCGTTGTGAAGCGGTGGAGAGGGGATGGGAGTAATAAAAGCAAAGTGAGCCAGAAAGTTAAACTGGCGGGAAGGTTGTGCTGGTTCAGTTGCACATCGGTAATCCCCAAAAGCGCTGCAAGACCCTCTGTGTTCTGTCTGGACAATAGACATTGTAGCTTGCTGCAATCACCCACTGAGCAAGAATGCTGCCCTTAAGGGGAATCCCTTTCTAACCTCAGGAGTTTAACAATCCTGCGGCTTAGTGTTCCACGTAACAAGACTCACAAAGCTTTCTGTCATGACCTCAGACAAGACATGACAGTTTTCTCATGTGCCACAAGTGTTGCACTGAGTGATGATGTGCCTTTAGTGTAAGTCATGTTTTATCACATATGCAGCCAGCATCGCCATGCCAACAAATAACACCTTATCTAAACAGAGTTCACTCCAAGTATTTTCTTTCACTTCAGCGTTCTTTGCTAAATGTGTAAACTTGCGGAGATGCTTGCCAATTTGTTTTCCCTAATGTGGACGTGGGTTTTAGAGGGGTGAGGGGTATCAAAGGTAGCTACAACTTAAGATGGCAGGGTCGACCCAAGGGGTCACAGGTTCAAACCTCGCCCCGGGGAACTTGCTGAGAGGTCAGGTGTGTTTGCTTAAAGACATGTGGAGTTCAGGCTTTGGGTTTTGAGAGGCAGGCGTCCAAGGCATACAATCCCAAAAAATTAACTCTCATGTTGAGCTAATTGCAACCTACATTTAACACATTCCTCGAGTTTAGCATGAAAAAGCGCGCCAAGTTTTTTTCCCCCCTTTTCCTAACTGAATGGTTTAGATTGTAAATGGGAATAACTGCAAGCGACCTGAGAGTCTGAGTCTTAAATCACACCCACTTTATTCTGAGAACAATAATTTCCTGCAAAAGATTGTCTTGCTAATTTTTTAAGCAAAAACTGCATAATTAATTTTGCCTGAAGGCTTCTTTTTTTTAAAACTTTAAAGTTTTCTTTAAAACTGCTGTTGATAATGGGACAGTTTAAGAAAAGATTTATTGAGTTCGAAATGGGTTGAACTTGTACATGTCAAATCAAGTCATAATAATCTATTTATTAAATCTCTTCACTCTTATACATTAAGAATAAAAGTGACCTTCGAATAACTGACATCCTTTATATATTTGATCTATCAAAAGGAGTATTATGCCTTTCATTCAGGATATTGTTGTTTGCTTCGATCTGTCAAAATAGAATTTGGTTGGCTACAAAAATCAGCCTTAAAGTTTACAGCTTTCAAACTATTTTGTAAATATTTAGAAAATGTCTAGAAAGAAAGAACATTGCAGCGAAGCTCAAGAATATCTCAAATAATCACTGATTTTTTTGAGTTGTAAATCAACTTTGTGTCTCACTGTTTTGTCTCAAAAAACGTATGGTGCAAACAAAAAACATGCCTGATCTCTGTTCTTCTGTTTATGTCTGTCAGCTAATAAGAATAAAGCATAATTGAAGAGAGCTGAGCAGGCCAAAAAATGTTTTCATACCTTTATTTTAGATTTGACCACCGATCCTGATGGTTTTTCTGCTGGGCCATTTTGTTTCACAGGTGTCTTGTTGTGTTTCCTGTGGGTAGACTCTGGGCTCTAAAGAAATAAACAATGAAAAATA
Source organism: Craterocephalus amniculus (assembly GCA_036024015.1). Taxonomy (NCBI): domain Eukaryota; kingdom Metazoa; phylum Chordata; class Actinopteri; order Atheriniformes; family Atherinidae; genus Craterocephalus; species Craterocephalus amniculus. The sequence continues at coordinate 25,986 of JAVQJG010055187.1, read as the reverse complement.
AGACATCTCTGAAGCCACTGAACAGCATTTTTCTTACACCAGAGGACTCAGCAGCGGTTTTGTATCAGCGCTGGCTCTGATCAGCATTGATGGGAATATAACACTTGGGTGCATATGCTGATTTTCAATGCGAATGCTGCGCTCAGGTGGACACTACTGGATGAAAATCACTTTTTATTTCTGGAAACTGGGGTTCAACACAGCCTGCAGAATACTGTGATGCCTTTTTATCATAGTTATAAGTTTGTCCCTGCTGGGGCACTGGTACTTCCAGGATGTAATTCCAGCTCTGTGCTTCCTCTACCCATTTACCACATAGTAAGTAAACTACTGGAAATGGAGAATGATTTAGGGAGCTCATCTGTTTTTAGAGTGTTTGAAAACATGTTCTGACATGTTATTTTTTATGTGAAAACAGCAAAAAATTCCTGCCAGCAGCTGTAATAATTCATGCATTTGTATCACTGGCTCATTAGCAGCATTTAACATTGTAAATTTGTTATTAGTGTTGACTACACAACATTACTACTTCTTCTTCGTCTTGTTCTTTTTATAATTGTAAATTTTAGACAATTTCTTTGAAAACAGTTATGAAAACAGCTATCTCATTGGGGCTTTGGCAGTTTTAGTGGATACATTTAGTCTTAGTACTGAGTGATGAGCCTATGGATGCTGTAAATATACTGTCATACCATGAGAAAAACAAAGCAAAAAAGCACCATTCTATGTTAGTAGTAGCAGAGTTAATAGTGTATTCTGAATATAAAGGTTCAGTGACCTTTAAGTCTGTAGTAAAAAAAAAGGACTTTTCCCACGGAGCAATGCCTTCTAAAGTTGTAGAGGAAACACAAGACAAGCTTGGTAATTTCTTAGTGTTCAGCCACTTAGTAACCCAATAACCTGTCATTGTTCTCCACTCCGGAGGCCTTCACATCAGGTCCACATTGCTTTCAGTCACCTGTGTAATTACCTTGCAACAGTAAAGGCAAGTACCTGCATTTCCTGCACCGACCCTTTTCTTACAATCAAGGGTGTTCGACTAAAAATGGAGAGGTATAATTGCCTGTTTTGACACAATTGCTACAAGACAATTACTCAAGCAATTCCCTTCAGCAAAGCCTAACATGTATTGCTGGAAATTACAGTTGTGATCGAGAGCTTATGCTGTCTTTATTTTCTCTAAAGGATAATTGGTATAATTAATAATGAACAAAACTCATTCAAGAAAGAACTGATTGTCATCACAGATGCAGCTGAGACCCCATATTGTAATCAGAATAACCAGGGTATTTCTATTCATTTCTTGTTACTTATTCAATTTCTGAGATTTCCTACAAAATTTAATCAAAAACCGTCCATAATTGTTTTTGTTATGTTGCTTACAGACAGTTAGACAAACCAACACCGCCAAATACACAATCTCTGCCTTGGTGGGGGGCATAATGCAGTCCAAATATGAGCATAAAATAAAAGTAGTGACAAATACTAGCATGTTTAGTCAAATATCCAAGAAAGTAAGTAGACCGACTAAAAATATAACTTTCTGCCAGTCGTAACATAAACAAAAACAACATCAGTATAAAATAAATTGAATTAATTAGAACAAGCATTTGATGTAATTTCTGATACTCAAATATGGACAAAGTTATATCTAAACACTGTAGAACACAGAGGTTTGACAAAAAAACAAAAAAAAGAAAAGAAAAATACAACTTAACCTAAAATGCAGCTTAATTAGCAGTCAAAAGAATAATTGCTCCCAGCCCTACTTTCTTGAACTGTGTGCTTTCATTATTTAAGAATGGGGCAGGGTAGTCATGGAGCGAGGGATTAAGATCATGCAGGGAAGGAGGTGTAGGGTTCATGAGGACTTAAGACGAGAAGACAACAGAATAAATCAACAGGTGACAGAAATGCTCAGCTGTCATCTAGCCCTGAGGGAAGGCTCGGCACTCACGTCGCAGGTATGTGCATCTGCCCTGCTTTGATCTTTTGCCTGGCACAGTTTGCACTTGGATAGCGTGCTTTGAAAAAAAAATTGGGGGAAAAAGGAAAAAAATCACAAACAGACACCGAGGTAAAAATGAGGCAGCTACACACATGCACCCACACACTTGCAAGCGATTGTGCTAACACGCAAAACAAGTGTTCAAAGGCGAGGGCCAGGTGCAAAGCTGAAATGGCATGAGAAACGATAAAAAGGAGCAATCATATTAACAGTGGGATGACAGAGGGACAAAGATATGCAGTGCTTCAGAAAAATGGTTGAAGATGTTTCCCATAACTAAAGAGGTGTGTGTGTGTGTGTGTGTGTGTGTGTGTGTGTGTGTGTGTGTGTATGTGTGTGTGTGTGTGTAAGTGCAAGCAGAAATGCACAGGAGGTATGTACAGCTCATTCTTGCATTGCTGTTTACATTAACGCAATGCACTCGCATTTACACTTTTAAAAAGGTACAACACTACACCGTGCACCTTTAAAATGTGTGTGCATGTGTGTGTAGCATAACAAAGTCTTGTCGGTGAGACGGTGAGAATTCAAGTAGATTACAGAGAAGAAATCCGATCATTACACCGCACAAACCCTGTATTTTACTCTTGGAAAACAGGTGGGTACATGAGCAAACAGGATGAAAAAGTTCCATGTTTTGTCTCATACAAAGAAGTGGACGGTCAGTGGGTGCAGGGATGGGAAGGGCTTGTTGAAATGAAATGTTATTATTGCGTATTGTCTGTATATTTTCAAATGATGTGGTAGAAACAAGTACGGGGGGAACACTGAGAAATTCAGTAAGAAATTCCAGTAAGACTGGTCGCTACTGGCGACCCTGACACCTAGTGGACAATGCAGGACTGGAAATACTCCAAACAAATGCACTCTACTGTTAAAAAAAAAACACTCTGTTTAGCTAGAACTGTGCCAAAAGTTATAAAAGAAATGTGTAGAAGAACCAAGACAAATTTAATGAAACATAAAAAGAATCATGAAAATACTTTTAAAAGAAAATAACATCAAAGAACAAAAGAAAACAGAATATAGTTCTGTTTTACCAAATGGCAAAAGCCATCTAAAGGAATACTTTGACCAAAAAAAGCATATCAAATTCATTCTTGTCCTGAAGTCAAATTTGCATGAAAAAAGAAGTGACAAGAAACACTGCTTCTTATGCATTTGGTGATCATACATTTGTCAAAACAGCTCTCTCCATTAAGGTAGTTGTGATGTTAATACTTAACTGAGCAACAACCAAGACTAATCTTTCCAACTCCTTCGCAGGGTTATCTGGTGCCATTCAAGTTCAAATAACATTCTTTGGCTGAATGAGATAAAAAGAGCAGAAAAATCCCAAAAACTCAGCGCTTAAAGAAGCACTACTGAATTTTGACAGATTTTCTGTGAGGAGGCCCCTTACGATGCTAAATTTGGCATCCATTCTGCATCCTACCTGTACTGAGTTCTCCCCTGCCACTAAATCAGCTCTATGTTGATTCTTGTCTCAACTTTTGCTATGCCCCGTTTGTTCTCTTTTCCTCACTAATGTCCTCTTGTATTTTTTTCATTGATCAGCCACGGTGCACCTTTAAAACAGCCAGAGTGTGTCGACATATAGTTGCAAGCATGTGATGCGGTGTAAAGTGAAACACTGCTGTAAAGTGACGCAGCGTTCTGGGAAAAAAGTTGTTAAGTGTTGTTTCTCAACCCCGGGATGCTGCTAGACAATAATGGCTCCAGGGATGTAAACAATAAATGTCAATTTGCCATCAGAATAAACCAGAAACACATATTTCTAAGCTCATAAATTGCATAGGGTTATTTCAAAACTTTGACAGAGACTGAGGCATTCCAATAAAACCCACAACAAAATCTGAAGGTAGCTGCATTGGTACAGGGCTGTGGCGATTATTTCATTTTAATCACGGGGGGGGGGTACATTTCACCACCTGTTGGATTATTACCACTTTCTTTTTACACTACAGTAAAGCACAATAGTTTGTTTAAATGATGCTAATGTTTATCTAACTTAACATAAAGAAGAACGATCGTAGTTTATGTGTCATATGCCATTTTGTAATTATGTAGGACTCTTGTTGGTATTACAGTGTGACATGTATAATGTTTAATTATAAGACAAGGAAAAATGAGCTTGTCTGGCTAAATAATGCTAATATTGCTAATGCAACACTGAAATGAAATGTTAGTGCATTGTTTGCTGTTCTGTTAAAATGTAGCAGCATCGCTACATAAACAAATTAATCTTTTGCGCCAGTTTTGCTGTTCAAACATAATCTACATGGAAAGAGGTCCATTCCTCATAGTCACCAGTGTACAACAGTCATAGTTCGCAGAAGAAACTGCATTTAATTCAAGATATTTGGCCTTATTTATCTTCTCAACTCTAATAATATTTGTACCCCAAACAAACAGCAGCCGGGTGTCAAAGCTATCTGGATATTTTTCTGCGTTCATAAATTCTCCACTCGGGTTGAAAAGAAATTTGCAACTTTTTGCATCTGTTTTGTCAAACAAAAATCCAGAGTTAAGGGTTAAATAATTTTTTACACAGCAGAGGGAATTTAGTTAGAATAACGCTGCGTTCAGACCAAACGCTTTTTGGGCGTCAAAGAAGTGCTTAACGCTCAAAGCCCGACGCGTGGTCACTTTAACGTCCGACGCTTGATTTCCAGCGTCAAGACGCGCTTCACGCGCTTCGAAGTCTAGACTGTCAAGAAATGTCAACGCTGTTGACGCGCGTCAGCAGTATTTTCCTTCGGTTTGTTTACACAGCGGCGGATGGCACACAGAGAGAGAAACACGACTTTATATTATAAATCAGAGAGAGAAAGAGGCACGGCTTCATGTGATCAGAGAGAGAGAGGCACAGCTTCATGTGATCAATCAGCGCCACGGCTTTATCAATCAATAAGCTGAGCCGGTCATCTCCGCGCCGTGTGTTCTGGAGCTGCGGGCTGATGAGCGGTTCCAGTGCTGTACCCGTCTCTCCCTGCCCAGATTGAGTCCTGCTGACCCGCATCAGTGCTGCATCACCATCCAGGATACCAACTATAACCGGGTGGGGGCACACAGGAACCATACATTCCTCATTTGTTTACTCGAGACTCGGGGTTTCTCTGCCTGGTCTATGCTGCTACGTCAGAGCCGGGTCGCTCCGATTGGTTAACGCCCCGGGTCAAGCTGCAAAAGTTCAACATTTCCAACTCCGGCGTTGGACGCGCTTAACGCGCGTTGAAAGCTCAAACCTGTGCCCTTGACACCCAAAAAGCGTTTGGTCTGAACGCAGCGTAAGACATCTTCGTTACTCTACTTTTTCGCAATATTAGTTATTTTTGTCTGAAAAGATAGAGATAAATAAAACAGACTTACAGAGTTCAGGTGATTTTACACATTACAGTGATAGTAAACCAATTCATGGATAATAATGGTGACAAACATAAAATCCTGACTATTTCTTTGACAATAATCATTCCAAGAAAATGTGTAATCGTGACATGCCTAATTGGGATGTGTTCATCTGAATCTCATGTAAAAATAGAGGGCATGGCTACGTAGAAGTTTGAAAAGTTCCGTCTGCATCTATACACAGATCACCTCAAGGTCAACTATAGGCTAAATAAAGCAATTGGAAAGCCCAGATAAAATAAGAAATGTGGGAATGGCTGAACTGAGACATTCAAAAAGAAGAAACTTATGATGCTGTGAGGTATCGCAGAGCACTACGCCCAAGCTGAACTTGCTTCATCTTGAGTGTAGGGTGCACTGATGCCACAGGCAAGCTTGTGCAGTGCTCAACTTGATGTGGCTTTGCCTTTTCTTACAGCACCAACAGCAGCATCCTCTGTGAAAATTAGTGTGTGCACCTGGGTGTCATCTTCCCACTGATACAGACCCAAGCTGGCGCCAACAGAAACTACTACATAATGCATAATAATTTGTCCTAGGACTAACTGTTGACTTATCACTTTCATCTTTCACTCAAAACCCAGATGTTGGCAGTTTTCATGCTTATTTATTTTTTTCACATCTGTTAAAAGGGCTATAGACATGAATTGGTTCACAAATCCCAGCTCTGCGTCATGTTGTCAAACAGCATGGTCAGCTTGGAGAACAGCATTTATCATATCTAAAATTAATTGTTCGTTATCTTTCAACTATTTCCAATTAAACTTTGACACACTTACATTGTATTTCATATGTTTAGAGGCCTTTTCTTTCTGAAATAGGTTGCGTTTTGTGACCACTGACTAATTCAGAAAGCTTTACATAAACATCATTATTTCTGTTTTATCGCAATATTTTTTAAGATGTGCAAAAAAAGAAAAAAAACAGCCTTACTTTGCCTAACCCTTTTCCCACGTTCTTCTGAGGCTTCACGTCATCTTCATCGCTGTCATCATCACTATATGAAAAACAGAAGAAAAAAAATGTATTTAAATAAACTGTAAGTTTGTTTTCATCTATTTCTCGGCATGTAACTGGAATTAACTGATTTCTACCTGGACCAATACCTGCAGGATCAGACTCCCATTAATTCTTCAAGTTTATTTCATGTACAAGTCATTTCAAAAACTGCCCCTAGCACCAACATGATAATAGCAGAGTAAAAACTAAAAAGTCTTTTGAGAGTGTTGCATCTCCCAAATTAATGCAATCATACATATATGATGCCAATTAATGAACAGGTGAATACATTTTCATTATTTGTACAGCACTCTTCCGTTGACACATTAAACAAATTAAATAGGACATCAAGTATATGAAACATCAGGATTTATGTAAGTTAGTGATTATTAGCCCCAGTGGAATTTAGACATTTATAAACCTTTCAAACGTTTTTGCTTTCTGGCATTCATCAGGTGAGTTAACTAATATCACATAACTTTATACAATATAAAATATGCAGTCCCTTTATATGATGGAACAGGATCAATAAAACAAAAATATGAACTTTTAGAGAAGAATTCTGCTGCCTTACTGTCTGCCACTTCATACTTTTGCAGAGCTTTGCATGTGGTAGACCAAAATTGATGACTTCTAAATCCAGACTTGGTCTTTGTGATGTTTTAAATGTCTCTTATTATCAGCTCCCTCTCAACGTGACAGCGTATAGAAATAAGGGCATTTGTTCAGTCCCACTGCCACTAGCTTGCTACACTAGCTCTTAACATGGATGCTGGTGCGATGAAGCGTTTACTTTCACTGGCAAGCTGTTCATGGTCACATGACAACCAGGTTGTGACATGTGTACATTGTCAAACAAAGTGGAAATTCAGAGTAAAGAAAAATCATACTCATCATCTTCATCACTGTCTTCTTCATCATCATCTTCGTCATCATCGGACTCCATTTTTAGTTTTTTCTGCAAGTTTATGAACAATCAGATTGGATTTTTTATGGTCTGATTAAGGAAGAGGACACATTTCACATGGACTGTGTTGATACGTTTTCAATTCATTAACCATCGAATCACTAAGAAATCTACCGGTGGAAGCTTTTTCCCTGATTTCAGGTTTGCTGGTCGCTTCACTGGAGACGTATTGTGCTCCTCTTCTTCATCGTCTGAATCTTTCACACCTACAAGTCAAACAGCAACAGTCCAAATGTAAAATCTTACTGAGACAACTACTTTTTCATCCTCATGGACCTGTGAAATACTCGATTTAAGAATGGCTTAAAGTGTAGTTAAAGCTGATCTTTTCACAAATGTAATATTTTATCAATAAAATGCTTTTCCCAGTTAAACATTCCTTAAAACACAGCTTTCTAGAAGGGAAAGAGTGAGGCGCTACAAAAACTTGATGACGGCTGCAATAGCGTTTGGGAAATTAAGTCAAACATATTCATGCAAAGTAGAACTAATTCATTACTTTTGATTTAGTAACATGGTATTCCACTTTTTTTCAGAAATGTGGTGAATGTTAACCTGAAGCTGAGTCTTAATACTCACTAACAAAATGCTGCCCACTGATATGAACTGGTCCAGAGCCAGAAAGGAGACGAAAGGTAACTGGAGGAGTGATTTCAAAGCCACCTAGATTCATCTAGACATGAAAAGACAGTGATTACAAACATATGAGAACTTCATATACACTAAATTTTAGTTGCCTGCATTCATTTTAAATTCATATTTTTCCTTAGCCACCGAAAGTTTTTTTAAACAAAGTGTCAGTGATGATGTGGACTCACAGAAGGGAGGACGGAAGGCTTCAGGGCAACTAGCGGCACTTTGGTGGACTTTGCATCGTACGTCAGCCCTTCAACTTCCACCATGTGAAATTTGTCCTCGGCGTCAGCCCCCAGACACACCTGAAACAGCAGCACAGTTGTCAGCAGGCTTGTCTCAGACGAACCAGGCCTGAGCAGATCCAATCACTGTTGATAAATGCAGAATAGGTTCTAGTTTACTAGAGACCACCCCCTCCCATCTTGCAACTTGTGCTTAAAATAGTTGCTAAAGACAGCTTGGTGGCAGATACCACAGCATACTCTGTTTTACACAGGCAGTTGTCAGATTATACATTATAACTGGTTTTTATGTGTATGGCTGTTTCTGCATTACTTAAATAACAGTGCAGCTCACGTGTAGAAAAAGGAGTTATCTCTGGGCTGATCACCATTTAGTCCTCCAAAACCATGTTTCTGGTCATTAGCAGTACAGTCAAGTCATCTGTATGTGATTGTTTTTTGTTACTGTCTTCAAAATTTGTTAATTTGTAATAATTTGTGATCAAATAATAACATTAATCATGCTATAACAAAATAAAACAATTAACAGCTGCTATTATAACACCAAATATAGCGGTCCGTACTACATTTGGGTTTTATAACCCTGTTTTCCTTCGGAAAGTAAAATAAATACAGACAGATGTTCAGCAACAGCAGGAGAAACTAGTCTTAACTAAGGTTTGTCCAATTGTGATTTCTGGTTATATAAAAGTAGATTTCCCTTCAAATACCCACAGTCGTTAAAATAGAGTAACCCAATGTATACAAATATTCTGATCTCACACTTTGGAAGAGGCTTAATAGTCTACATATCCTGCAGTAGTTATTGTACGTGCAACCTGAAGTGTACGCAAAGCGAGCTTCTTACTGCTTTGAGTGACAGCTGTTGTTCTGCATCATCGTCGTCTATGTCAACTCTGAACTCCCGTTTATCCGATTTCAAGGTACAACCTAGGGAAAACAAAACATGCAACCTGTAATTGACTTTACATTTACTCTTGCAATGGGCAAACAAAGATAAATACACAAGGCAGTCTCATTAGCGGGGGTGTTATCTACATGCCTTTGCAGGCTATAGCTAACAAAAGAACTCAAATTGGCGCGAGAGTGACAGACAGGCTAACCCGGTATTTAGCTAAATTCCTCCTTCTAAAATGCTCTACAGCTATATATGCACGATAAGATAATAATAAAACTGATTGTGCAACCTAGTGGTTTCATGTGTCTGAACAAGCCAGCTCACCAAACAAGTACATATGAGGTCTGCTAAAGTCTGAGATATCGTCCTCCATCTTTGTAGTGGGTGCTGGACTTCCGGAAACTAGGGTGACTGACACTTTGACGGTCCATTGGAAAAATAAAACGTCACGAACTTGACTAATGCTTTCAACCAATCGGATTGAAGATAAGGCGGAACAACTGAAACGGATTGTTTTACTAGTTAAACACTAGATGGAGCTGTCATGACGTGAATGAATGGCATTTTGTACAACCAGTGAAATTATTAGCAATCTTAATTCATTGGACTGTTTCAAGAAATAAACTTAAGGAGAATTTAACATTAAAATGTTCCTCTTTGTGGTGAACACCATACTCTTTGAAGGTGAATTTAATAAAGATTATGAAAATGATGAATGATGATGATTATGGTTGATTATTTATGTAATTAAAAAAACCTTAGGATGATCCAATATTTTATCATTATTCTGTCCCTTACTTTTTTTAGACATATACTTCAGATGCTTTTGATGTCCTTTGTAGCTCAGCTGAAGATGGTCTGTTTTGCTAAAAGGCACATAGCACTTGAATTAGACACTTTTAACCCTCTTTCTGTCCCCGTTTCTGGTTCTGAAACTGCCTCTCACTATAGTCATTCTGTTTAGCATCAGATAATTCCTGCTGCAAGAAAGAACATCTGCAGGTAACACAAATAATTAACTAACTATTTTGTCGGGATGTAAATTTGCAGGTGACTTGTAAAATGATCAAAAAACTTTAAAGACTACTAGAAGTAATTAAGAAAAATGAATCAACTTCCTACATGCCTGAAAGTTTGTGAAAGATTTATGAGTCATGACATGTTGTGACACTTGTGAGGGAGTTGAAATTTGTGAGCCTGTACTACACAAATAATCGGAATGAACTGACATGTCTACACGATTGTTTTCGTTGATACAATGTTGATGCATCATATTCCCTGTCTTGTTTCCATTGTCACACAGATTCTCAAGAATATGTCTTTTTACATTCATGATATTTGCTATAACATTTTCATGTTTTATCCATACGGTTTCATCACAACAATGACTGATTATAAAGGAAATATGATATAAGATTAGAAAATTTGATCTCTCAATTTTTTTATTTACCTGAGAACGCATTTAGCACACAAATGGAAAGGGATGAAATTTTTTCCTTTCATCAGTATATCGTATTTTGTATGTAGCCTAAATGTGGATATGTGATTGTACTCAAATGTAGTGCAATATTTAAGATTACACCAGTATGACTGCTCAGTCAAACTGTATCTGACAATCATGTGTGTAGGCGTAGTCATAACTGTGCTATCTCAGCCGGTTGAGTTGGTTCTTAAATCTATTGTTCAACAAAACATCTTCATTCTTCACTTTACTCAGCTGGCAGTGAATTGATGCGTAGGGATTTTATTCATCAGTTTGTTTCATTATGTACAAAAATCCTATTCAAAGCCTCTAGTGCTCAGTACCAGCTACCAGAAATATTCCTTTATTTTCTTCATTTCCTCTGCACCCAACCACATATAATGTCCATTCAATCCAGCAATAATGTCAGAATTGGGTGCTAATTGGTAAAGGTTCTCTATGAATAACAGTCTAAAGTTATTATTTGTTTACTTTTTGAAAACATATAGCTTGTTGTCCATCTATGGATGTTATATTATTTTTTATCCCTGGTAGTTTTAGGGTAAACCTATGGAGTAAACCCATTCAATCAATAAGGTTCCTTATTGCCTGACAAACAGGTTATTCTATGCTTTTATGTAAACAACATAACAAAAATATTGTTTCCATGGTGCTCTTTGGTACAGCTTCAAATGGGAAGTGGGACTGTGAAAATTAGAGTATAAAAGGAAAAGAAGCCCTCTAACTTAAATGACTCATTATAGCAACATGCTATTGAATATTAATAATAGCAGCATCTTTAAAATAAAAGGAAAAACTCTAGAAAATGTCCAGTTAGACCAGTTACCCTCTGAGAATGCAAGCATTATAAAGGAGGTTGTTTTATGTTTATAACCATGAAAAGGTATGGTGCTCATTCCCTGATGATAGGTGATGACTGAAAGGTTTAAATCAAACACAAAGTCTTGAATTTGAATATGTCCTCTAAAAGACTATCAGAAGACTACTTTTACTAACATAAAAAAAAAACTTTTTTTCCATAAACACATAGATATCAAACTGTAAAGACAGTTACAGGCCTATTTGTGAAAACAAATTCATAGACTACTTAACTCTAAAAACAACATTACTGATGTTATTCTTCAGTATGACCATCCCTCAATATTTACTTATTATTTTTGTAAGTTACTCCAACTAACAGACCATATCAGGATTTTACAGTCAAGAGCCATGAAATCTTTTGTCAACAAAGTCTCACATGTCAGCATGTTAGCAGTGAGCTAACAGTTTGGCACTGTCACATGGTGTTTGCTTTACTCTTCAAGCAGCTGTCGTGCCCTGAAATTATTTGTTGGAGCTGCCGAGTGATATCATTACATTTGATAGGAAGAATAATGTTTGACTCAATGTTTAGGTTAGAAATTATTCTTAATAAGAAGTGAGCTTTTACAGCGCGGAAGCTTCATAAATATTTATGAAAAGCTGCTTCAGAGCTGCCTTTACGTGACTTCAGTGTTTACTGCTGGTGTAGGAACAACGTGACACAGAGCAGCACAATAATGTATTTGGTATTATGTTATATCTCAGCTTTAAAAGTGTATCATAGGAAGCCTGATACACCCTGAGTCTCGTGCGCTTGTTCATCTTGTGTGGTGACATTTTATTGGATAAGGACAGGGCTCTTGTGGAGTTGAAGAGCTGGGGTGAGAGAAAAAAACACAGAGCCATGACAAGAGAGGTTTTTAAAAAAAAATCTTTAAGCATCTGTTGTAAAACACAATGCATGGTTTTCAAAACAGCACAAGAAGGAATTTTTCTAAAATGGGCCAAGTCACGTCTTCAAGGCTTACGAGACAGAGAGATGAAAGCCGGAGGGAGAGGAAATGGGGGTAGAGGAGTCGTCACCTGGAGATCTACGTGTTATTGACAGGATCCCAACCAGGCGAGACGCCCTAAAAACTGGCTAACATCGGCACCATGTCATACAGAAAGCAGGCAGTCGTTGGGAAAGGGGCGAGGGTTGTTGCATTTTAAACAGCTGTTTTCACCCTGATCGTCAAGCTGCTCGGGGAGGAAAGGGGGCCCATTAAAAAATCTCACAAAATTCGCAAAATGCACGTCTTGTGTTTGGTATTTGTTTGCATAACTTAGTGCCAAGATTAACAGGAGGGCAGCGTTCTGCTCACAGTTCAGTGATGATGAGTGATTCCGTGTCAATGGGAAGAGGCGAGGCGCAGCGAAAGCCATTTCCTGTGACGTTTTTGGTAATGACGGCTCATTTACGAGCAGGGAACCTGAATGATGTGTTTACTGTGCTCCTAGATGGGTAGTTTTTGTTATGACTCGGATGATAAGCACTTCGAAGATAGACTGGATGTGGTGATAGCAAATGTTTACGACTGTCTGGTGTCTAGGTGGCCACAATTCACATAGACAACAATAAAAGCCAAAAATGGCACAAGGGCTGAGATCTGAAGAGGAAAGTTTGCTGTTGGAGAGGAATGGCTCTCTTGTCAAAGCCTGTTTGGGTTCATAGCTTATATCTTTGTCAACATAGGCTACCCTTTCCTTTTTTGAAAAAAGAAAAAGAAATTGGTTGACTTAGTTTATACTTCAGAGAAATAATAAGCTAAAAAATACTTATTACATCTATCATTCATGAAATGCTTCAAGGGATTATTCGGGGGATGTTCCTTTGTAATATGTGAGAATGAGTTAAGCCAAGACCAAACCAAAATATTAGAAATTGATTGTTGGAGTCTTGTGGCAAATATATGAACACTGTAAAAAGACCATGAGGAAAGACACATTTGTATTCTTGTAAAATTTTGTTATTTGATTTCCTGCTCCAACAACTGCAAAGAATCGTCCCTGAAAGTGTCACCTGTAGACCGTAGCATTTCAAATATCCACCAGACAGACACACAACTTCTCTTCACCTTTCAGTTTGTGTTGGCTCAGGTTTTCAAGCCTTTATTTTCACAAAAGGTGTTTTTTTTTTGGCAACACCCTGCTTCACCTTCACACATGGGAACTGCAGTCATCAGTTTTTATGGTTTAAAAAAAAGGGGGGGGGGTTGCACTGTCCTTCTGATAGGCCTACATATCTGTGGCATTTTACTTTTGGGTGGATTGAATCTTTAATATGTAATCACAGCCAAATCCCATGACACTAACTACTTCCCAGAATCATAAAGTATTATTGCATTGTTTTCATAATGGTTACAAAAACACAAACAGGTCGGAGCTCAACGATGTGAACGGTGGAAAGAAAAGGAGAGAGGATTATCATCTTTTTCAAAAAGTCACAATATCATTTAATATAAAACACTTTAGAATTTAACATAATGAGGAATCCATGATCTGGACCAATCCACTACCACTTGAGAACTGCAGTCGGGGGAGGAAGAGTTCCACCGTAACAGCAGCTGAATTCATTGGTACTTCCAAGTGCACACAGAAAATGGCTGAAACATGCATTTACTACATTGTACAAAGTCAAAAGCAAAGAAAAACCAAAACGAAAAAAACAAAAAAAAAGGGGGTCTTTATTTGCCTTTTGTGGCAGAGAGTCTCTGCCGCCTCGTGAAGGATCCAGAGGCAAAGGGGGGGGGACAGTCTTGATAGTTGGGCATGTACAGAGGTGTCCGTTTGTTTCCTGGCACTTAGGGATAAGTGCCCTCTTCTCTTTTAGACCGACAGCTGAAGGAAAAGCGGAAACTTAGTGTAAGGCAGGATATGACTCAACAGACTGTAGATATTTAAGATAACACTTGGAGAGCTGCTTCATTTTTTGACAAACAGCATTGCAAGTGCGGCTCCTACGCTGTGAAGTCCGCTTAGTGTTTTGTAAGTCTTGGCAGTAACAGATAGCTGTCTCTGTCTACACACACTCCCCCATCATGTTGCTGGTAACGATCAATGAGTGAGGAAACAGTGTCCATTCATTTCCCCCCCCCTTCAAAGCAAGCACAATCCTTCTGTATCTACGATATCCCAGTTTTTGGACGTCATATTTTTTAGACATAAATAGAGGAAATTCCTCTGTTTTGTCCATTCAGACTGAAGACACCTTGATAAAAGGCATATCATTCCTGTCTTTGTCCCTCTCTCTGTCCTTTTTCCCTCCCTCCCCGTCTCTTTTAGACACACACTCACACACGCATACGCTCACACTACAGATGCCACGGAGGTGACGGAGGTCACCTTATTGTCTTCTGCCCACGGCTGCAGGTTCTGCAGGGCGTAGAGGGAGGAGTTATGCAGGCAGAGCGGGTCCGGCTGCAGAGGCTGGCTCAGTGTCTTCTGGAAAGCTTCCTGCTGAAGCTGCAGCATCAGCCGGTTGGCCTGCTGCCTTTCAGCCTCTCTCTCTTCTGCAGTTTGTCTCCTGTGTGAAGAGTAACACAAACGTAAAACTGAGGAAGATTTAATGTTGACGCAACATTGAGTTGCGTCATCATTTTGAGCTGTTTTCAGCTGACCGTTACTTTTTAAACATATACTATAGTTACAAAGAAAATACATCTGGATTACTGGATCAGTTTCCATATTTTGGCCTTAAATAAATAAAACAAGGCAATAAAAATACAAACGCAGAGTGTGATTTTTTCTTTCTAAGAATACAAAAGCCAGAAAGAACTGAATCATTTCATTAAAGACCAGTGAAATATCAATTGAGGCTAACTTCAGTGAGTGCCGGCAGAACCACAGTAAACATGTCGTGAAATACATTGTTATTAATGGAAAACCACACGGACAAAAATAAAAACAGAGAAAAGTGTATCATTTTTATTGGCTTTCTCACTTCTGATATTTGGGAGCACACTTCTGTTTGGGATTGCAAATGATTTACCACACAAGAGAGGCTTTTTTTTTAACAAGCCTGCTCTTTTGCCATCTGGCTGCAGTGTGAATTTTTATTCAACACCTGTGCCGCAGACTTTACCTTCAGGCTAGACGACAGCTGATCAAGCTGAGTGACAGGTGATGGGGAGAGAACATGGCTAACAGAAGAGGGGGGATCATGCAGAACTTCCTCCCTCAAGGTGAAACCTTACATCTGTTTTTCTTTTCTTTTCAGAGCAACAACAGGAACCCATATCCTGTATATCCTGTATACTCATTAATGGAAAAGCTGCTGTGCTTTTATTTGAGAAGACATCCTATGGAAAATAAAATTGTGCTTCTATTTGTCATCAGAGGTTAAATATAGTGTTGAGTTGTTACTAATATACTATTATCTATATTATCTATATTTCTGCACAACTGAATCCAGTGTTCAGATTGTTTCATATGTTTCTCTGAGAGGAATAAAAGAATCTTTTTCCCAATTTTGCCAATTTTGGCATAAAAAAAAAAAAAAAAAAGGCATCAGCATCTCAAAACATCACATAATGAGCAAATTAGTTACTTTTTAAAAAAACTAAGAATGTTCCAAAAAAGCAAAACATGCAACAAATTTGTTAAAATCAACTGCAAAACCAAAATGGCAGGCAGGGATCACAGGCAGGAACACACCTCTAAAACACTCTTTCATGCACATCAACCTCCATCCATTAGCCACACATTATTGTTAACAGCATTATCATAATCTGATTCTCTGGCTGTTGATTTGATCATCCTCTTGTTACTAGCGTAGTCGCCACGCAAAGACATCCCTCATGCTCATCCTATCAGGTGCACACTACAGGGGCAGCGGCATAAATCTCAGCAAAAGTAGGAAATCAGAAAAGCGAGTTAAGCCAATTCCCCCGTTACTCGTGACATGCTCGTTCAGTCAGGAGAGAGTTTCATTATAAGCAGATTCTTTTTATTACAACTTGGGCTGGAGACTTTTTTTTTTTCTCTTGCAGACAATCATCCGAAGAAGTCAATAAGCTCGTCGATAAACTAAAACAGAACTTCAACTGTTTTATAAAACTCATTATGAAAAGCATTACGGCGTTTCAAGATTTTTAAAAAACCCTTAAGATAATGACTTAAGGTAATTTAGCTGTTCGTAATATGCTTTTGAAATATGTGTTCTGCTCCTTTAACAATGGGAAGGGCATCATAATTTGATTTCCAACTCATTTACTTCCAAAAGACCATAAACAATAGTCGATGTGAAGGAGTGTGTGTGTGTGTGTGTGTGTGTGTGTGTGTGTGTGTGTGTGTGCGTATGCTGGATATGGACTTGGCAGTCAATTCCTCCTGTGAGTGTTTCTGTATTGCTTTGGACAGCAGATTTCTAAAAGGCCTTTCAGGAGGCTCATGAGTAATTGTGCTTGGTCAAGTGAACTGGACTGGACTAGTAGCTAAGCTAAGCAAAATAGGTGTTGTGTTGTGCGACTCCTTGTACGCTATGCACAGTTTCACCTGTGTTTGAGGAAAGCAGCGGTACAGTAAGTATTTTGTAACGAGCTCTCATTTTGTGGCACGAACAGCCTCATGCGAATGAACATCCTGTTCTCATGAAGTCAAGCAGCTTCTGGAAAATTCATCAAGGGCTGTTTGTTTTGCTTTCTTGTGTTGAAGAGAAAAAGAAATAAAAGTGGTTATGACAGGTGGAGGAGACGGTACATGTAGAAACAATGACTTGCTCCATACTGCAGCCTTACCGCCATTTTGTCCGCCTGTTCTGAAACCAGGTCTTAACCTGCGCATCCGTCATCTTCAGGGCCTTTGCCAGGGTTGCGCGCTCGGCCGATGCCAGGTACTTCTGCCGGTGGAAACGTTTCTCCAGCTCGCAGATCTGCACCCGGCTGAAAGACGTGCGGGGCTTTTTCCTTTTGGGCGGCGTTCGGTTCTGGTACGGGTGACCGATGCGACGGGTCACAGAGAAAGGTGAGAGGGCTGCTGAAAAAAAGGAAAAGAGCTTGTTTCACATGGAATATTTCTTCATGTTGAAGATTTAAAATGTGTTATTATAACTATGATAAATATTTTGATACTGATGTGTGTTTTTAACGCTTCTGCTCATTCCCATTGAGTAATAAACATCCAGTCCTTGCTTGCCTAGTTTTTTGCTGCACTTTGTCTCAACCCTGGAAAAGCCAGCTGGCACAACAAGCTGCCAACTGAAGCAGTCATTACGTGTGTTACAACGTGTTAAAAACTAAACACATCACGGGCTGTTACTGGGAAGACAGGCTGGATTTGATGGACACATTTGGATGTTCTTAAACAGTTAGTCATATTTGCTCGGCGCTGGTGATAAAGGAGTCTTTTGAAGTTTGGAAACAATTATTTCAATAACAAACTGCAGCTTTAAAGTTCTGCTTAGCATCAGTTTTATATTTCAAGTTGAACACATCGGAGATGTTCCTGAAAATCAGCTGTGACACAAATGGCTGAGATATTGTTAGTGGGGGGGAGGGGTGACTCACCTGGGCAAGCCCCCTTTGGAAAAGGATAGTCTGCTAGAAGGCCATTGCCGTCTCGCAGGTGAGCAAACTCAGGGTAATAGCATTTGGCTAATGTCTCCACAGTGCTCCAGACAGGGACCCTGCTGATGTCTCCCTTGGGGAGAGGACAGAGGGACCCGGTTGCCTCTGGCCCCCCTGTGGCCTCCCCGGCTCGCCTCTCCTCTGCCTGTTCCCCTAAAGGAAAGGGAGACACAGTAAGGTCCCACATCTGGAGCACAGAAGCGGCTGCCGCCGGGCGGGCACCGATGCTCAGCAGCTAATCACATGAAGAAGGCCTAAATCACAAACAGATTCTACTTTAATGTCATTTACAACTAGCTCTTAAGTTTGTGTTTGGGGATGTTTTGCCACAAAATGAGATATCTGCCATTCAGAGAAAATTAGTGACAGCTAACAGAGTTACATAGATAAATCAAGCACAAACTGGCTGGTCAATAAGAGTCAAGCAATCAGAATCATCCACTGAAATACTACTGGAAATGAACAAAGCACAATGAAATGTTTTACAGAGAAATCCATTTTAAATACATCAAGTTTTGCACACAAGAGCTTCCGTACAGACATTAATACCATCATTACTGCAAAATATCAAGATTTTTTGAATAATGACATGATATAATACTGATATTTATCATTTACACATAAATTTACAGACATTTACACACATAAATGCATCTTGATGAATTATAAATAGATGTTTTTATTCCTTTTCTTTTGTAACCTTTTCTAGAATATATATCTGCAGCTTCTTCCTGTGCCTAAGCGCCTGGTGGTTCACTTTCACTTGCTAGGTATTAATAACAACTTATCCTCTGCATCATAAAATATCTATGAATTCTGTCTATTTTGTCAGCCATGGGTAAACAGAAGATCAATAAATGTAATGAGATCGTTGGCCATAGATCCACTCCCCAGCCACATTCTCATTTTTAAAGCTGAATGGAAATCAACAGCTAAAAAAGAAAGAGAGAAAGAAAAAAAAAAGGTTCCTGTGTATCTTTGTGTCATTCCTCCCCAGCAAGCTGTTTTGCCTCCTGTCTTACAGGGTGTTTATTTGTTTTTGTTTTGTCAGAAAAGCTCACCAGGAGCCGAAATGAATATGAAAACATCTGCATAGGTGCCCGCTCGGGGCGACGTGCTGCTGCTGCTGGGTTTCAGCAACCTGAAAATTCATTTGCTACTCGCGAGGTGACAATTTGGATAGAAAATGGAACACAAAGCTATTATGCATGTGCTCAGCAGTCATCCAGGGAGCTTGCCGGTGTCCCCTGATGGTCCTGAACACGAGTGGAAGACTGAGGCGCAAACAAGCAGATGAGTTTTAGCGTAAAGATGTGCAACTGTTTCAGGTCACATAAAGTTTATATCAGCTGTCTTTAAATTAAAAAACACTGATTTAGTGTCCAACATGAAACCTGATGATTTTATTGGCTTTTGTTCTGGAGTCAAATAAGCCACTGTTTTTTTATCGTTAATCTCCTATTAGATGACATTATAATACAATTTTACATAATGTGTTGCTCTGATGCTCAATAATAATAAGATGGTAATTCCAGCCCTCTAACTTTCCTTTTGGGGCTGAAACCGAGACCTGTGGTATTTAATGGTGACTTTATAATGACAAACATCCTGTGTTATTTCTAGAATATTGCTATAGGTGAACCGTAAGACCTCATTGATCTCTATTAGGGTACTGACTTACAGTACTGTATATTTATTGCACCTTCCGACTATCGCAGATTCTTACAAATAATTATTCTGTGATGCCTCCACAATGACTAAAAGATCATTTTCGGTCGGTTGTATCATTGCCTAAATCAATGCGGAGCCCTATGGGTCACAGAAGAAGAGCGAGCAGGCCTGTTGTTGCTCCAAGCAGCAGGTCTGGCTAAATAATACTGCATTAGAAAGCTATTTCAAGCCATCTGTGGGCTAACTAATGGACCAGGCACATTCAAGCACGTTCAGAGGGAACCCAACAAGCTGCACGGTCTTTTGGAGAAGCCAACTGCAGTAAGGTATTGCCTTACAGAGTGCAAAACTGTGATTATATATATATATATACATTAATTATTATACATTAAATGTGTCAAGTTTGATAAAAGGTGTAAACCTCTCCAAACTATATAATATTGAAATAGTAAATTAAATAAGGCAACTTTAAAAAGCAACTTTAAAAGGCACAAAAGAATAAAGTAATTACTTTTCAGGTTTCATAAATAACTGCCAAGACTGCTGAAGTATAGTGGCGCTTAAGCACGGGTGGAAAACCCTATTTTAGAAAAATCAATCTGAGTTTTTTTTTCTTTCAGCCAACATAAAATATGTGCAACTGCTAAACTAGTTTGGCCCAAACTGAATTAAATGAATTTCTATTTGTATGATTCATAAACTGCTCCATATTGTTTTAGATTAACAGAGTTTATTTGACGCTGGGAGCTGAATGAAAAAGTAAAAAATTCATTCAATGTGTGTGAACTGAAATCTTATGCTATTCCTATACTATGCCATGCCATTATGCTGGTAAAGCTCACAAAGAAAAAAACAAAGACCAGAGAGTGTTATAAGGAGTGTTGCTGATAAATAGCTATGTTAAAATGAATATTTTTATTGTGTTTTAGCAGCTACTAATTAACATTTCAGTTTCAAAATGATCAAATATATAATCATAACAGTTTACTTTATTTATAACTATCAACTTTTTCTCATCAACATGGAGAACAGATGAACTCTGAAGTATTACAGACGGATGGAAATGAGTGCTTTTGCATGTGATCATTTATTATATATAAAAGAATCTTAAAGAAAATGAAGCAAAACAAAAGTAGGAATAAAAAACAACAGTGTTGCTACTTTTACTTCCTCTTGACAAAATGGGAAAGGAAACGAGTGAAAATACTAGATCGGCTGCCTAGGTAACACAATTTAGCATAAACATTATCAAAAAGATAAAATGCCACCGTGGAGAATATGTTTCCCATAATAAAACCACTTATACTTAATAACACTTCTCGGTGACAGCGCCTACCTTCCCCACTGCGGATATTATCTTTGTAGCAATCTAATAAATGTATCCGTGAAGGATTCTAAAGGAAGGATATTGAAATATAACACAAACATACATTGCAATTTATTACACTTCGGGACAGAGGGACATGACTCTGTTTTCTGTCAAATCGAAAAACACGAGAAAACACGAGGGCGGGGACGAATACAAATACTGCAGAGATAAAATGTTATTTTTTTTTCTGTCTTGCAGCATGTAACACCTGCATAGAGATTTACTGGAGAGAAAAAGAGTTTAATTATATTTTTTATTGGTGCTAGGTGGACTATAGAGGTGCTCATGCTGTATTATGAGTGTGTTTATTGTCAAAATGCATCAACGAGGCGCATTACCCTCCATCATTATTATTACAGTATAATTATCATAATCATCATTATTGTTATTAGCGGTACTGTTGATGGTGGCACTAATAGTTTTAATTTATAAACTAGATTTCTTTGGCTATTGTTTGTATTTAATAATACAATTCACGTGTGATTTTACATTTGATGTGATTACTCTTTTAATATTTTAATCATAATTATTATCCAACCAACTGACGATTGTTTTTATAGTTTATTGCCCCTTTTAAAGCCATAAATATCCCTGGAACTATTTATAAATTAGTGAATAGACATAAAAAGGACAAGATGAACAGAAAACCACGGGAAATAGTCCATTTTGGACAGAAAGCACAGAAAAAATACTAGCCTATTTGGCTTTATTTAATGTATTATTAGGCCTATTATTATTATTATTATTGGGTCTAATTATGGGGCGCGAATTTTACGTTTAAAAAAAATCTTTACGCTGTTTCACAGATTCCTAAATACGGCAACTGCACTATTCGTGTGTTTTTATATTTAAAGCCAATAACTTCCAAACTCCTATAATTTTTTCGCTGTTTTGATTCTGCGTTGGCCCACCGTGAAGTTCTGCCACATAACGTGAAAAATGAGAGTCCACTGGGCAAATTTAACAGGTTTCTTTTTACATCCCTGCAAAGCAAACTGCATTGGATGGCAGCCGCTGGAAGCGTCTGGCAACACGTTTAGCTGTTTAAAGCTGCACTGGAGCGTTTTTTCCTCCTCTAGTTTCTTCTTGGAAGCCAAGCAGAAAAACAAGAAACGGGAGGCACATTCAGAAGGGGCGCTCTGTCTTGGGTATAGATGATAGTCCGTGTGATTTACGGCCCTTTAAAGGAAACATTGCAGGCAAAACCTAATGTGTGAGGGAGGTTGTGTGTGTATGTGTGTGTGTGTGTGTGTTTGATATAAACAGCGTGTGTAGGCTACTGTCTTTCTGTAGCTGCTGCTGAAGTTTGGCTGATCGATCCAGAGGTGATATATAAGCTGTGAAATAATTACAGCGACAAAAAGCTGAGAGAAATTAAACGAGAGGCCCACGGTGACTATGAGTAAAATTGATAAGCCTATTTACTCTGGATCTTTTTGCCCATGACATATCGTCCCCCGGTTTTTAATAATTAATCTGGTAGAATCTGAAATATGAATATTTAATGCGTTGGGAGGAGGGTCGAGCGTGCGCAGTTTGTTGATGTTCCTCATTTTCATCTTTATAACAATGAGCTCAGGGAAAAATACAATTGGAACCACCGATACAAAATAAAAAAGATAATGGGTTATAACACCTTTAAGCCGATAAAAAGCGGAGTTCTACTATCAGTTTGCCGTTTCTTCTCGTCCATAGCCTAGTGCATAAACTCAATTATTCTTCATATCTGTGAATTGGATATTGGAATATTGGATATTGGAATATTGGATATTGGAATTGGAAAGCATAAATGAATGCAAAAAAATCCCTAATTGTGAAAAAGTAATGCAACGAGGACTGAGAGGAGTCTTCCAAAAATGATCCTGTATAGCTACACAAAAAGGTTATATACGTGTAAAATCATTGGTATTTACACGTATATAAATTTCAAAAAGGCCAAAAAAAATTTTTTGTGGCTTTTGCTTGTAAAAGGAAAATGCGTTTCATTTGTACTTTTAAAGGAAGGAATGTTAAGAAAAAAATAATGAATTATTGTTAGTAAAAGTAAATTGTCTTTAAAGAACTAAACAACCAAAAAGCAGCTTTTGTTATTATTTTTACCCCCTCAAACCACACACACACACACAAACACACACACACACACACACGCACGCACGCACAGAGAGAGAGAGAGGACATCTGAGCACCCGGATGAAAGTGATTTTTTTCCCAAGCATATAGGCCTAAATACAGCTATTTATAAGGACGCATTTATATAGTCTATTTACTATGCTATTACCTAGCCTAAAGCACAATAATAGTAATAATAATAATAATAATATACATTTAAAAATACTTTTGACTGTCTGTTGTAATAACTTCTATGACTCTTCTTTTTTCTTTGTCAATTGGCTCACAGAAAAAAAAGAAATAATTCATTCTCATGAAAAAATGGGGAACGTCGCTATCCGTCATCCGCAGTAAATGGAGAGTGATGGCCCAATACTGATTCATCAGCATGTCCGTGCCAATTTCTCCACTCGTTTATCAGACTGCCCTTCCAGCATAATAAAAGCAAACTCGTGTGCGTTATGTTTAAAATCTAAAGATTAAAGCATCAGCTCCACTTATCTGTTATGCCGTTCAGCCTACAAAGGGGAAAAAATATCCATTGAGCCTAATTTTCAATTGGGGGCATTGTGGTTGGAATGGCAAGAGAATGGGTATGGGGTTTCTCTGCTCTAACTCTGTGGCCTGCCTTTATTTAACATAGGCCTAAACAGGTGTTGCAATAGGCTACCATTAGATTCATTTACCTGTTAGTCTGTCCTTGGCAAACCTCCTGCTGCTCTCCATCCACGGAAAGGTGAAGTTTGCTGCGTTCCCCATCCCCATCCCGGGCACTGAGGGAATGCCGGGTCCGATACCCGGCGGATGAGTCGAAGGGGGCGGGTGAGGAGCAGCAGCCGCGGGCGGTGGCGGCGGAGGCGGCATAGGTCTGTGCGCTGGCACCCGGATCACCCCCCCTGCGCCTCCAGAGTTCACATTAACGTTCATGTTCATGTTCATGCTAACGTTCATGTTCATATTGACGTTGTAGGAGCCGGCCAAACCAGCCGCTGCCGCCATAGAGCAGGCCGGGTTGTAGACGCTGTTGTAGCCGTTGCTGTAGACGTTGGACGCCAACGCGTAATCCGGGTCGCCGGTCCGGTTGGGCAGCATGCAACCGCTGGACTGGTCCGAACTGTTAAGGATCTGGTCAATCCCGAAACTGATGGGTTCATGCTGCTGCTGGTGCGTCTGGTTGACCTCCTCGATTCCTGTATGCTCCATTTTCTTTCCGATGAGTTGTCACTTTATTTAAGTGTGGAGGTGTATTTTTTTGTCATTCAGTGATTCACGCCTCTGGGAAATTAAATATGTTCGTATATTCTGCCGCACCGAGAGGATTTTGTTGGTTTCAAATCTCGACAAAAAAGTCTACTCCCAGGAAATCAATAACGTGCCCGGCGCTGTCCAAAACCGTGCCATTATTTTGTCCTGCTGTGGGATCGGATGTTTCCTAAATTAAATGCCTATCCTTCAGGTTGAAGAAAAGCGTAGCCTATCCATCGTTAATAGAGCTTTCTTTCCAAGTGAATTAAACACAAGGCAGCCTATATCAAAAAAGAAAAAACAGTCCACGTTGCCAAATGGCTATCCTGCGAAACCTACTTACAGTCAAAAATCCGTGATTTCGCGAGGAGGGATCTCTCTGGAGAGACTTGATGCGCTTTGTTCGCCTACTCTGGCTGAGACAATCCATACGCAGGAAACATGGCAAGCTCGTCGTATCAAAACGAAGCGGCAGAGCAAACGGAACAAAGCCGAAGAAGCGAGAGCGAAGCGTTGACCTCGCGGGCGTGGATATTAATTGGAGGTGAGCTTGAAAGAGAACTCTGTTGTGCTGAATGGTGAAGCGCGTTTCAGCAGGTGAGACAGCCCTCTGCGTAAACGCTGCCATTCGGTCCTCCAGCCAAACACCACCCTCCCATCCCTCACTCTTTTTCCCTCCCTCCCTCCGTCCACACAGGACAGTAGTTTTGTTCCAATGTCTTAAAGAGGCCGCAGATCTGTGTAGCCCGTTTTCTGCTATTTTTCTTTTTTATTCCGCTGAGCTCGCATTAACTCAAAAATAATAATTATAGAAATGTCGAGTCCTATTGTCTGATGTTTTTTGTTTTGTTTTGTTTTTTCGGTTCAACATGCACCTTACCATGTATTTTCAGAAGCATGCATATGGGATAATTTGAATTTGATTCTTTTATGTCTGTAAAACATTTAGGCTATGTGAAGTAGGCCTAATTTCTTTTAATATGAAAGGAAAATGATTAAACGAAGGCCAATTTGAATAATCTAACGTAAATCTAGAATGCTGGAGTTGATCATCTGTTCATTTTTGTACTTTTTTGTATGTTTGTTTGTTTTTTTTTGTAATGTTAAAGGCCCAAGCTGAGCCTTTTACAGCCGCACCATTTCAGAAGGCATGGGATCTTAGACAACATTTGGTTCAGAACGGCATAACAGAAATAGACAAACAAAAAGACGTAGGTATAAATCACCAAAATGAAAAATGTATATCCCCCCTGTGATCAATCTACCAACCAAAGGGCTCCAAGTTTATCTGAATGGGTTTTTCCCAGGTATATAAGCTGACCAATATTCCCCTGCATTCGGGTCAGTGACAAATGGCGAAGATATAAGACAAGAGGTGAAGATCATGAATGAAACTGGTGACGTTTAAGTGCCACTTGCATCAGTTTGGAGGATACAAGATATGGTGAGCAGACTGATGTGTGTGGTGGGCTGAAGCGGTGATCTGTTGCACTTTGACGGACAATGAAGTCATAAATCCACCCATATTAACGAAAGTCGGCTACA
>JAVQJG010055182.1:0-10396 GCA_036024015.1 Craterocephalus amniculus | reverse complement strand
CGTACCGTACCGTCCTCTTCCGCTTATCCGGGGTCGGGTCGCGGGGGCAGCAGCCTAAGCAGGGAAACCCAGACTTCCCTCTCCACGGCCACATCCGCCAACTCATCCGGGGGGATCCCGAGGGGCTCCCAGGCCAGCCGAGAGATATAATCCCTCCACCGGGTCCTGGGTCTGCCCCGCGGCCTCCTCCCGGTGGGACGTGCCCAGAACACCTCCCGTACATGGTACATGAATATTTACCTCCTGCATTGTAAACGGCCACCTTACATCACACTAATGCATCTCGACAGTATCTGCATCGCATCATAACCCCGAGTCCCATTCAATTATATCTTGGGATATATTCATATTCATAATCCAATTAGCTTAGACTCCAAGACAAGTTTTTTTTTTCTTTTTCTTTCATTTCCCTCCTCGTACAAATATGATTTATCCTGTTTGGAGGATTATTTCAGTCTTAAACATTCATCCTACAAGGACTGAGCTGAGCTTGAATGGAGTTTATGTTATACTTTATAATTTCCTGTTGTGGAAACAAGACACTGGAGTGTGACTAAATGTGTGTAGGATTACACCCCCCCCACCCCACCCCCGATCTAGATAAGATGCTGTAGCCTAAACATCATGGATGCATGCATACAGGAGCTGCTCCCAGGATCATCTACCACCACCCCCACACACACATCCAACACCCTGCTAATTAGTGTGAACGACTGATTCGCCCTCGGCTCGGCCCTTCGTGACCATCCACCCTCGGCCCCAGTCTGCTTCTCGGAACACCGGGGATCTGCGCAGACATTCGGCCCTGTAGGATTTAGCTCTGATTTTCCCCTCAGCAGGAGCCTGCACCGCTTTGAAAGCCTGTAAACAAGATGTTCATCAAGCAACCGAATCCTAAGGAGAAACATGCGTCTTTCTCTCAATGCATGAAGATGGACGTTTCCAAGAAAGTGTAGGATAACAAGGCAGCAGAGACAAAGCTCTGCTTCCTTTGTGGTGGAAGAACTCCTTCCGTCTTCATGTAAACGGTCCACTTAAATCACCTGGTTCAACTTTTTGTTTGTAAAAAGCAATGGCATATTTTATGAAAAAGGACAAACCAACAGTTCCTACTTTCTTTATTTATTGTAGGAGAGGTGGCCCAGTAAAGCTAACTTGACTTATCCTGAGTATATTTCTCTTTGTGTCCAGTCTGGGAAGTAGAAGATCAACTGTTCCTCCTCTGAAAGCCCAAAGCAATGAGACAAGCTTTCTTCAACGTCACCAAATCTTCAAATACAGATCAGACTCACAGGTTTATGAAACACTTGAGATGAGAAAAAGCCTGAACCAGACAGTCGTCTGAACTGGACAGAGGATGAGGGACATCTGCTGAGACAAGTCAAGGTTCCAACCATATTTGGTCATTGTGCTGTTAATGACCGGATGATTCCTCAGGCTACAAAGGATCAATAGGAAGGATTCAGTGCAGGATAAGTTTAATCTTCAATCAGCGCTTATATCAGCCCATTCTTTGAAGCGTTATGCTTGATCATTTGGCCAGATTATTGTCATGCAATGACAAAGTGAAAATGACATGTACGTCGTCCAAGCCAAAGGCCTGAGAGACAACTGCATGTGGAAAAACTACATTCAGCTACCTTAACCCCTTTAAAGTCTGACCCAGGAAGAAATGAAGAAAAGTCTGTTTCCATTAGTCTAAACTATTCTTTTGGCTGTTTAACAAAATATACTGAATTTAAAATGATTTTGTGTATTTACCAATTATTTTGAGCAAAGTTTTTTTTTTTTTTTTTTTTAAATATAAAGTGAAACGAAAGCTCTCAGAAACTGGGATTAAAGGGTTAATCTTGGGTGCATTCAATGAGCCTTAATCTGTGTGTGTTACGTAGGAAGGAATGCTTTCATGTGATCATCATTTTAATGTTTAAGCTAAAATAATCAGAAATCATTGCAGTAAAACACATTCTGGCATTAAGAATATCAACTGATTTCAGGTGGGAGAAAGAGGTTGTTGCAGCCTTAAAAAAACTTAAATCCTCACAAGGACCCAAATGCAGGAATGGAGACAAACATGGAATATATAAATAAATAACTAAACATGCTACCATAGCAGGATACAAGTAATTATATTATGAAACTAAAAAAAAAAAAGGAAGGACACAAGGACTGTCTGAGAACGATGACAAGGATCTAGCAGGAAACAAAAACTTACAGGGATGCAAATTCACAAAAGACTCAACGAAGAATCTAAAGGACAAAGAGGAATAAAAATGTAACAAGAACCAAAGGGAATCTTGTTAACCACAACACATACCGGTCAGGTCTACCATCAGTCTACCCGGTATCCCATTCCTCTGCAACCGTGCTCATCATTAATCCTTAAATGGCAGATATGTCATATTCAGTACAACTTCTGAGACCTTTTGCATCACTTTATAGTTAAAAATAGACAAAGAGAAAATTTACAAACCTTGGTGAACAAAATCTGATACTTGTTTTTTGCTCCCCGGTGGGAACTTTCTGCACTACAAATGTTTTACATGGTTGTAAACAATTACTTTTGCTAATTATATCTTTACGTTTTGTTAAAGGGCCAAATAAAGAGGTCCAATTAAAAAAAAAAAAAATTCTTCCCCATTTTTTCTCAGGTTGGACTTTGTTTGTTTGTTTGTTTATTCGTTTATTTGTAAGGGAGATGTGCAAAAAACATTAAAAGATGCTTTGCACCAGATTTAGCCAAGCTTATTTCCATCCGCAGTCCGGAGGGTTAAACACCATCTGCTAAAAGAATTTTCTTTGATTCTGACCATTTAGGATTTTCCAGATATATTGGCTGACAGTAACCCTTAACTAACTGGATCAGGTTTAATTTAGGGTTACAGTTTGTAAATTAACCTTTTAACCCAAAGATTCACAACTGATGGTGCTGAAATGGCCATGTTGGAGGATTAAACACTCTAGTTTTGTTCTGCTTTATGTTATTTCAGTGAAAGTAATTTGTGTTTGTATGTGACTGTTTTTCAGGATTGCTATCTTAATTTTTCTCTTAGATTTTCTTATACTTGCTGCTGCTGTTATTCATGTTGTTTTCGTAAGTCTTCCACTCGGTGCTCCTGCTGACTGTCTGCTTTGTTCAGAGACATCAGGTTTTCTCTTCAGCTTCTGTACAGCAGCTGATCTTTTTTTCCTTCATTTCATCTGCAGAGTTTTTGATGTTTGTCTTCCTTTTCTTCACTATCTCTCATTCTAACATTTAACACCACAGTAGGAGCTCTAAATGCATGACGCTCTTTTGTTACCACGTTTTCAACTGTAATGCATAAACTGATATTTCCATATCTTTATTTTACTATGACTTCACTAGTGTTCAAATAGACCTTGTGGTTGCAAAGACACTCATTTCTTTGATTGAACAGAGACCTGAAAAATAGCCAGAGGGCTAATAGCTTCAGTCATTAAAGCTTTTCTGTTATTTTTTGTTAATCCTGGAACATTATTTAACCTTTCTGACAGGGTAAGATATTTCCAAACCCTTCATGGAGTGACTTATCATTACCGTTTCCAGTTAAAACTTTAGTTATTTTTGCTTACATAAATCTGCCCTTTTTTCCTCTTTGTTTTCTTTTTTTTTATTTCGGCCATAGTGCATTTCAAATCTTGCTGAAACAGTACAAAAATATTCTTCCTTTGCATTCCTTGTGTAAAACATGGAATTAGCCTCTGATCTACAGACAGTGACAACAGAGACATGCAGGCAGACTCATCTAATGTGGTTTCTAAAACATTTCTAAAAAAGGAAAAACAAGCAAACAGGTGGGCAGAACAAGGCAATGGACCATAATGTGGATGCTTTACCGCCATATGTAGGTGGGCTTAATGATGTTTTTCTTATTGCTTTGCTGGATTCTGCAGACTTTCTCTCCTCTTACACAAACATCTGCTTTCCTTCCTTCTGAGGAGAAAAAAAATAGAAAAAAGTGAGAGAGGAAGAGCAGATATTTAACCTCGCATCCCATTTTCTAGCACGCTCTCACTTCTATCAGAGCACTGCAGATGGAGGATGGAGGGCGGGGGTAACTCATGCAACCCCCCCCCACCCCCCCACCCCCCACATCCCAGTGCCCCCCTACAGCTGATGTAATAATCTCAAACGGTGGAGTATAATACAAATCCATGGGAGATGAGAACATGCTCAAACCACTTCCACGCTTTTGCTTTTCTCCTCTCCTCCTTTTCGCTTCTTTTCATACACTTGTGAAGGGAAGAAGGGAATAAACGTCACGCGCACACATGCGCATACAGGGAGCCACACTGACGCATCGTTTGTTGTAGAGTCAACTGCTTTTTTTTTCTCTCTCTCTCTACTTCTTTTTGTTTGGGTTCTTTTTTTTAAAAGCCGGACTGAGGCATGCCCGTAGCGGGTAATTGTTTTCCCGCATTCAACAGTGTTTTCAAAGCGGTAAGCGGCGGAATCCTGACGCACAAAGTGGCGCCGCGTCCTCTCAGAGAGCAAAAAGATCACTGAACCGAAGTATCACCATCCTAAAATGTGAAATCTCACTTTCTTTTTAGAAAAAAAAAGATTTTTCCTTTTTGCTTTTAAACGATGTCGTCTTGGACACCTTTAAAAAGGAACTACAAGCTTAAAAAACAAACGAGCTGGAGCATGTTTTTGTGCCTCTGGAGAGAGTGAAGTTAAACATTGGAAGCTGGGAAAGAGTGATTTTTCATCCCCTGCGCCCTTTTCTCAGCATTCCCTCAGTCAGTCGACGGATTTTTGCCATTACAGCTCAGTAGAGGGTGTCAGATCTTTCTTAGAGCACCGTACTAGGCTGAACACGGTCTCTTCGTTTCTCTTATTGTGATTCTCGAATTGCCAAAAAAGAAGAAGAAGAAGATGAAGGGAGGGAAAGAAGAAGGCGCAAACAATAGAAGCGAGACGCTGAGGGATGTGAAAGGAGGGGATGCGGGTGTTTTGCAGCGGTGGGATCGCTTGTCAAGCCCCCAGCGCGGGGTGTGAATTCAGCACCAGGGGAGAGGGGACAGCTCCCGACGCCGCAGCGCGCGGCAGCACGCCTGAGAGAGAGAAGGGGGAAGAAGGAGAGGAGGAGAAGAGGGGAGACAAAAAAAGAGGAGAGCCGTCGGTTTGTTCAGCCTTCCTCGCCCTGCCAAGGTCAGTCTTAAACGAGCTGAAAAAGCTGGAAGATGCCGCTGGCTGCCGCTTCTGATTTTTATCGCAAACGCGCGGAAGATCTGAGGATTCGCTCGACGTGAACGAGACGTTTCTGCGCGATTATTCGCACGCCGGGAAAAGGCTGGACACCAAAGCAGGTTAGACGCAGCATGGATCTGCTTTAAAAAAAACTGAGAGAAAAAAGACTGCCTTATCTCTTTTCCTAAATGTCTCTCTCCCCTGTTTTCTCCCCGCTGATGCAGACCATCGCTGCTCTTATGTCTTGAAAAACCGGGGATGATTTGCTCACGCTGATAAAATGCTGCTTTGGATCGTCCTGCTGAATGCGGCTCTTTGTGTTGCCAGTGGAAATGTTACAAGGGACGTTTGTAAGGAGCAGATCTGCTCCTGCAACGAGGTAGAGGGGGATCTGCACATAGACTGCGAAAAGAGGAGCTTCGCCACTCTGCAGCATTTGACCGGTCCGAGCTCGCAGTTCTATCACCTGCTGTTGCACGGGAATTCGCTGTCCAGGCTCTTCCCCAACGAGTTCGCCAACTTTTACAACGCCGTCAGCCTGCATTTGGAGAACAACGGCTTGCACGAAATCGTCCCCGGCGCGTTCCTGGGACTGCAGCTGGTTAAGAGGCTGCACATCAACAACAATAAGATCAGATCGTTCAGGAAGAGCACGTTCCTGGGCTTAGATGACTTGGAATACCTCCAAGCTGATTTCAATCTATTGAGGGATATCGATCCACTTGTTTTCAGGGACCTAAATAAACTTGAAGTGTTAATACTTAATGACAACCTCATCAGTGCGCTACCTATAAACGTGTTCCAACATGTGCCCATTACGCATCTCGATTTGAGGGGGAACCGAATCAAAACTTTGCCTTATGAAGGGATTCTGGAGCAGATACCGGGCATTGCGGAGGTTTTGTTGGAGGACAACCCGTGGGACTGCAACTGCGACCTGGTTTCTCTGAAGGAATGGCTGGAGAACATACCGCGCAACGCGCTCATCGGGAGGGTGATATGCGAGGTGCCCACCCGGCTGCAAGGGAGCGACTTAAACGAGACGTCGGAAGCGGAGCTGTGTCCTTCACAGAGCGGCGGAGTGGACACCAGCTTGGTCGCCCCTCCCACCCAGGAGGAGACCTCGCAGCCCCGCGGCCCTCGCCCCACGCCTTACAAGCCGAGCAGAGACGCCGCGGGCGGCGGTGGGGGAGGAGGCGCCCCGACGCCCGGCGGCCACGGCTCCAAGAGCCACGCCAAATCTCGTGAGAATTGGCAGCTGAAAACGAAGCCCACTCCAGCTGTGACAGGTGCAAGCGTGGACAGCGAGCAGCTGCGCAACGTCACGTGCCCGCAGTCGTGCAGCTGCAGGCTGGTGGGCTCCAGGCAGGGGCTGGGGGTCAACTGCGAGGGCAAGAAGCTCGGGAGCTTATCCAGCCTCAAGCCCAAGCCCCTGGCCGCGCACGAGCTGAACATGAGAGAGAACAACATCCACGCGGTGAAAAAGAACCAGCTGCTCGGCTACTCCAGCTTAAACCTGCTGGATTTGGGTGGGAACAACATCAAGGTGATCGACAACAGCACGTTCCAGAACCAGAGCGAGCTGCGGTGGCTGTACATGGATAAGAACTACCTGGATACGGTGGTCGCAGAGATGTTCGTGGGCCTCGTCAATCTGGAATATCTCAGTTTGGAATACAACAACATCCAGCAGATATCTGCTGGCGCGTTTAGCCCCATGCCCAACCTGCGGGTTCTGTTCCTAAACAACAACCTGCTCAAGTCTTTGCCCGTGGATGCTTTCCTTGGGATTTCTTTGTCCAAAATCAGCCTGCACATTAATTATTTCCCCTATCTGCCCGTGGCTGGTGTGCTGGACCAGCTCAACTCCATCATCCAGATCGATTTGCACGGGAACCCGTGGGATTGCTCGTGCAACATCGTCCCCTTCAAGCAGTGGACGGAAAAACTGGGGACCGAGGCCATCGTGGGCGACCTGAAGTGCGAGTCCCCCGAGGAGTTCTGGAAGCGCGACTTCCGCTACGTGCGGAACGACCTCCTGTGCCCCAAGCTGTACGAGCGCGTGCCCCCCACCTCCCTGTCCAAAAACAGCACTTACACCCAGGACTTGGGCACGCGCTCGAACTCCTACTTGGAGCCGAACAGGGTCTCCATTTCGGTGCTCGTGCCCGGGCTGCTGCTGGTGTTTGTCACGTCCGCGTTCACCGTCGTGGGGATGCTCGTGTTTATTTTGCGGAATCGCAAGCGCTCCAAGCGGAGGGACGGGAACTCCTCCGCGTCGGAGATCAACTCCTTGCAGACCGTGTGCGACTCCTCGTACTGGCACAGCGGGCCTTATCACGCGGACGGGGGCGCGCACCGGGGCTTTGACTGCAGCACGCACCTCTCCGCAACAAACGACGCTTGAGGGGGAAAAAAGGAAAGGAAAAGACAACAAAAAGAAAAAATACAAAAGAAACAAAAAGCCTGGATTACAAAACAACCCAAACAGACAGACACAATGACTAAAAAAAGAAAAAACTCCAAACAAACTTATATGAACCATATAAGTCAGTGTGGTGCTGCAGGCCCCCCTCCCGCCCCTACAACTATGTAATATATGTACATGCCAAGCCCTCCTCCTCCTATTCCTCCTCCCATTTGCCGCAATCGGACTACGGATCTGTAAGACGAGAAAAAAAAGGAGGAGAAAGGAGAGCGAGGGGATGGGAAGCGCGCGTGTGTGTGTGTGCGTGAAAGCGAGAAGGACCTGGGGAATGGTGCACGAACGCATGAATGTACATGTAAATACTCTGACTGATGTATCATAAAATGCATGACGATATTCCGCATGGTTTCAACACACACACGACGGCGAGGAACCATAACCACCATAACCAACAAAGAGGCCAACTCGACCCATTTTCATGTTCTATCAATACTATATATAGATATTAAGAATTATATATGACTATTACAAAGTGCCATTTCTCTATTTTTTGTGAACCTGCAGTTAGGATTTGTATTTGTTGTTTTAAAACTTGTTTGGAGTAAAGAAAGAAGGGGGGAAACACACGATTTGTTGGAAGGAAGTGAAGCTGTCAGTGCATGTTCTTTTCCGTTTTTAATTTTTAGTTTTTGGTTCGTTTTATTTCATTTTTTTGTTTTTTTGGATTGTCGATAAATATTGGGGTTATTTATACTAGGTGGCGCGGTTGTCAGGTCCGCGCGGTCATCATCTCCTTTATGAATGTACAACCGTGTTCTTTTATGGTGTGCCAATTGTTGACTTTTCAGATATCCAGACATGCAGATGAGCATGACCAGTTAACGTCACTCAGATGCTTCTGCTGCAAAGTT
Organism: Craterocephalus amniculus; assembly: GCA_036024015.1. Classification (NCBI taxonomy): domain Eukaryota; kingdom Metazoa; phylum Chordata; class Actinopteri; order Atheriniformes; family Atherinidae; genus Craterocephalus; species Craterocephalus amniculus. The sequence continues at coordinate 1,842 of JAVQJG010055182.1, read as the reverse complement.
AATGTAGCTAAAAATAACAGTTCCGTGGTTTTGTGTGTCAATGAATATAGCCTGCTTTGAGTGAGAGGAAGGCAGAAAAAAAGAAAAAAAAAAGAAATCATTTAAATGGGGGGTTTATACCATCATATTTTTTCAACAACTGAGCAAAGAGGTGTTTTCAATTAATTGAGCTATATATAATTCGATCTATGTAAACGGCGCAAATAGACTGATATAGAATAGCGCTTTTTTAATGTGAAAAAAAAGGGATTCCTCCACAAAAAAAGCTTATGGCTATGATTCACTTTCATCCTATTGTGAGCTTTTGTAAAGCCATCTAATCTTGTCCAAATAACAGAACTGAAACTCACTGTATTTACAAAATGTGCTTGGAAATAAGGCTGTTTGACAGGTGGAAGGGGGGAGGAGAGGAGGGTCGCCTATACAGTTCACACACATAATGCCAGGTGGTTAGTTAATGCAAGATGCCTTTTTCAACTCAGCATTTTGGAACTTGAGACACTCCGTTTGTGGGTCGCATGGTCTTGTTTGTGAGCTCGTAAAACAACGCCGTGACTAGCTGTTTTGTTTCTTTGTTTTTTTGTTCAGAGCTCAGCTAAAGGGGTATCTGGTAGGAAGGAGGAGGGCCTGCTTCATCTTAAAGTATTCAAGGGTTTATGTCATTTCACGTAGTCTAAAACGTCCCAGGTTTTAAAGTAGGGTTGCAGCAGAATGTGCAATAAAAGTTAATTAGCCTAGCTTATGACTAAGCAAGCTTCTAACAATGGTTAATTAGCTTAACTGTTCACTGAAAGCTAGCTTGTAATGCTTAGTGTGGCAGAGTCACAATGAAGACTTCCTGGGCTAAAAAGGCTGAATTACTTATAAGAAATTGTAGTTTGAGTCAACTCTTAAAACTCAAAGCTTTCTTTTTTTGCTATTTCTGGCCAACCTATTTAGTTTTTTTTAATGTAAAAACAGTGCTCAACCCTCTTATGTAGGCCTACAATAAGACACTATTTTTTCAGGACAGTCTCAGTTTACAGATGAGGCTGAAATAATAATGAAGTTAAATGAATGTGTCAATAGAAACGTGATGAAGATCCTTGTTTTATTTTTAAAAATGGGATAAATAATAAGGTTCTGGATTTACCACATAGAGAGTCTCAGATTAGACACCACATGTTTATGGTATGATTATAAACTTCCTGGATGGAATAAAAATGGCTGAAAAACGTCTGTAGAATAGCTAAAGGGTAAATATACCCACATAATTAAACACTAGCATTCCTGAGAAACTGTTGACAATATAAATACATAAAAAAGATGCAGAATTTTTAAGGCTAAAGAAAGGCAGCACACCTTCAGTTGTTGTTTTTAAGTAAATGCATTACATCAGACTGTCAGACATAAAAGGACGAAGAAGCAAGTTCAGATAGCCCAGTATTTCACAACTTTAATTAGCCTTAAGATATAATGAGATTTCAATATAGACAAATCCATGGTTACAACTTATCATTTCCAGATTTAAAATGATTAATTCCAGTGTTTTGATTGTGACTCTGCTATATTTTTAACATTTGGACAAACATGTTGCACATTTTCCTGCCAGACTGAGCAGCAATTTACATGTTTTTAAAATGTTTTGATTACCATGTAAAATCCTGCTGGTGACCTGTACCAGCTGAGCCCCCTCCACCACTCCATGATCACAAATCAAAAGCCAATTTGAGCATATTTTAGCTAAAATCTACCCGATAAGCCACGACCATGATGCAGGATGGGCTTACATCCCCTTTCTCCCCCCTGACCCTCCTCCCTCCTACCCTGTTGGTACAGTTTACATCCACCTCGGATGCAGGC
>JAVQJG010055165.1:0-14908 GCA_036024015.1 Craterocephalus amniculus | reverse complement strand
AAAGATTGTCCCAATACTTCAGCATTCAGAAGTACTAACTGAACATATGATGCAGAGAATCTCCAAGTGTAAGTTAATGGAAATCATTACAGCTTATACCAAAAAGTCACGGGTACAGTTTTAAAATCGAACTTTGTTTTACATTCAACTTCTCAATTTTATTTTGTATACATTATATATCATTTGATTATTTATCTATTTTCTCTAATCAGTTTAGTTTTGATTAAGTAAGAGTCCAACACGTCACTTTTTAACAGTTTTTGTTCTCCCTCTTTGTAAATATAATTTATATCCAGCAGTTATCAGGGCAGGATCAGGAGCGGCTTGTTGCATCCTCAGGCTGAACATGAAGCAGGTGAGCGTCTCCCGCTCGGACTGCAGCTCGGAGCTGCTTCTGTTGACACGTGAGCGCTTAATAACGGGGGAGTGAGGGGGGGCAGCAGGAGCCGCTGCTCACGGAAAAAAGCTAACTATACATGAACTAAACGAGTCTCCTGTAACGGCAGAAAAGTCACCAGATTTGTCGTTTGTCTACTATTGAAAAAAAAAAGAAGCCACTGGAGGCGTCTGAAAACTCGCTAAATATAGCAACGATATAGCTAAGTTAGCAACACTGGTTAGCTGCTGCTGTACGGTGTGTGCACTCTCTTGTTGTCGTTATAGATAGCTTAATGAAGTCTGGAGTATACGTCGCCCCCTGGTGGTCGGCAGACTGCTGGTTGAAAAAGTGTTTGATGATAAGAGATGCAGCAGCGGACCTCGAATTTTGAATGTTAATATCATCGTTGACGATCAAGCTCATTTAATTGTGGCCACCAAAATCGTGATCACGATCAAAATTCGATTAATTGTGCAGCCCTATTAGTCAGTGTCACATCCACTAAAGATCTCACTGCTTTGTACTATTTTATTTTGGGGGGCCCCGATCGATCGGCCGATACTCACATCTGAGATAAGTCAAGGTGGATCAGATAACAAAACTTCATTTGTATTTGACAAGTCAACCTCATGCAGTTACATTTGTAGTGTTTCACGAGTAGAGCTGGGCAATATATTGAGATTTTTTAGATATATCGAGACTTTATCACATGAGATATAGAATAAGGGAATATCATTTATATCGAGTTCGCCTGTCTTGAGTTGAAAGTATCTCATTCTGAAATGTCTCTTTGTTTACTTACAAAAAAATGCATATTGAGATATATTTCATATATCATGATTAAGGAAAAAAATATCCACATATGAAAATAGGTTCATATTCACGGGTATTGTGAAAGAAATAGAAAATAAAAATATTAAAATAGAATTGGGAAATTGAAGCCATCAGTTATAAATGTAAAAACAAAATCGGTATTGGCTGAATTCGGAAATGGCAGGTCAGGTTTTTAACAGATTGGGGATTTGATGTGCCAGAAGAAAAATGTCCACATTAATCAATAAATGGTTACCACTTGACTTAAAGGGACAGCGTGTAACTTTTGACCCAAACATCAGTCTAATGGGAGTGACGTTGGATGATTTCTGGGGTCAGTATTCAGTGTTTGGTGTGTGACGGGGCTCTGAGGGGGCTGACCTCTTCGGAAACCAGTATTATAACTTTGCTGGAGCGGATCCGTCTCTCATGGATCATGTGACCTGCAGAGGTTTGCTTTATGCTACCCCTCTATAAACACAGAGGCTCTGCTTTGAGCTGCTTTTCCCTCCTTTTCATCCAAAACTTGTCATGGCTGAACCAAGTAAGAAGGTGAAAATGAGTCTGAAGAGGCCAGAAAGAGAAATTTTGCAACACTGCCATGAGAGAGACCAGTGGGAAGTAATAGGTTTAGGACCCCTGGTGGCCAAAAGTTGCATGGTATTCCTTCAATGAGTTTACTCTGAAATGTACAGAGTAAAATATAACTGTCAACATATAAAGGATCATTTTGGATGGAATACATGTGTGTACGCAAGGTTTCTTTATTCTTTTACAGTCTTTCTTTTTTAGAGTTATTATTCCTCTTGTGTAAGATGCTACTGGAATTTTTTGCCGAAGGGATCAGTCAAGTTCCATTTTGTTCTATCACATCTTGCACTTTAGAGCTTATAAGTTATCTTTTCTTGACAGTTTTTAATTTATGAAACAATTTCCTGCAATTATCAAGAATTATTCATCATTTCGAGCTGACTTTTCCTGGCAGACCGTTGGAACAAAACTCCCACCAAACAACGTCTGGCAGAACTAGACTGAGGAAAAAAGTCGGCCAAATTTAAAGCAAAGTAATTGCTGGACTCTGGCAGACAGGTTCATAAACTCGCTCAAATTATGGTGGCCGTTTTTACATCATGCCTGAACACAAAAAAACGTGCCGACGAAGTTCTCATGGTGACACATCAGTGGTGTCAGAACATGTCGAGAAAGTCAGAAATCTCTTAACAAATCTGCTTCCCACATCGGCACACAGTGAGCCAACCACGTCTTCACTGCTTTCTGTCTCTGAATGCAAATGTTTGACACTCCTGACAAGAAGCTCCACCACATTCCTAGTGTTTGCTGCACCCAGCACAGCCGTAGCCAGGAGATATTCCCAAAGTCCTAAACACTGTTATTTAAATAAACAGGGTTAAAGTAAGCATGGGCCTACCTACGTACATGGCTGTTGGGGGGCCATGCCCCAGGAGAAAGGGTGGAAATGTTAATGAGATCTTATAAATAAATAATTAGGAAAAATATGTGTGGCAATATGGCAAAATTATCATATCAGGATTTTTTTGTTATAAAATCACAATTTCGATTTCATCACAATCTTGCAAGTATGTTTGAGACTGATTTGGAAGTCTCTGGTCAGTACAAGCAAACAATTTCTGTCAATAAAACAGTCATTAACAGGGAAAAAAACCAACTACCTACCTACCTACTTATTTATCAGGGCTGTAACGATTAATCGAAACATCAATTTTACATTCCTATGATTCAACAGATCGATTTGTGCTTGGCAAGATCATGGTAAAATGGATATTTACCAATCTATTATCGTTATAAAGATTCAATATCGATTCGAATCGATATTGAGAAACAATACTTTGGATGGAAGCATGAGAGATTTTATTTTTGCACTTTTTTGTTGAGAAAATAGTGGAAGTAGCAGGTTATTAAAATATTGTTTGCACTAACTGTACTTTCATTAAAAAAGATTGTATAATTATTGAAAATTATGCCACAAAAGGTTTCGCCCCTGTTGATTCAACTTGGAGAGGTGAACTTAATAAAAACATTAAATTTTGTGAAGGGATTTGCTATAAATGATTGCTTTTTGTTTTTTTTATACCCATATTTTTAATTTATACTTTATTCCCTTGGAATCGAATCGTTCTAAATGAACTAGTATCGTTCATGAATCGAATCGTAACCACAAACTGTGATATGAATCGAATCGTTGTTAAAATGAATCGTTACACCCCTATTAAAAACCCAAAGCATCATTTACATCGCAAAATGAATAAAAGGTGTTTTTAAAAACTGCTTTATTTGGGTGATCCTGTACCTTCTCCTTTAAATCACCGTTACTTCACTGATGAAAAGAGCAAAACTTGTAGTTTCGTCTGGTTTTTGGCAGGATACCTGGCAATCTGGTACTTCTGTGACTTTTACATCCTCATCAAACATTGGAAACAGTTACTAGCTTCTTGGGGAGTCCATGTCCCCCAGGAATCCCCTCAGGCCCCGTTAGGTTAGTTATTCACCGTTTATTCTGAGTCGTTTTAGTTTGAACCATTTAGGGTAGTTTTGTGCGCTTGTTCCATTGTCATTTGTATCTTATTTTATCTTTCTGTTGGATCATCATCTATGATTATCTGTACATAGACATAGTCAACACAGCAGTACAGCTATGTATAACATTTCACATTTTTCTGTAACTATAATTCTATGCACAGGTCACAATGAATATTGTCACTATTTTCAATTTAAAAAAAGAAAAAAGGAAGAAATTAACATTTTGTTTTAGGGAAACAGATCAATTCAGTGGCATAAATATTATAGGCTCAAATGTTTTATAGTAGACATCTCAGGCCTTGGGTTTCACGTGGCATAGTTTCAGTTTTAAGTGACTTTTTTATGTAAAGTTTAAGGAAATAAAAAGGCATAACTGCTGTGCGACCTTCTCGCTTACGTGTCTTATTCCTGCTGTCGTTTGTTTACAAAATGACAATATTTTAGTGTAATCCATGTTAATGTGTGATGGTTACTGTTACAGTTTCAGATCAAATCTGAATTTGGATCAGATAAATATTATTCCTATAATGTCCTGATAAAAACCTCGACCTTCTTTCAAATTTGATTCAAAAGGTTGTTTCAAACTTAAGGTGCTAATTACAAACTGATGAAATGAAAATTACTTTATCCCAAAATTAACATTTTTAGTTTTATTTTTACTCATTTAAAATTTCATACAAAACCAAAAGATATTGGATAAATGCTGATTATATTTGCTTTAGAAATATCTGGCGACCCCCAGTTAGAAAACCACCGAGTCAATGTGTGACTTAAAGGGTTTGCTTTAAAACAAACATTCTAGTTATTGATAATTTCTTTAGTAATTCATATAAAGATGTAAAGGGATTAGCAGCAAATGTTTCCCAGCGATGATTGGATGAGACTCACCTTCAGAGATTTAGATAAAAATGAACAGGACACACACACATTCTTTCCTCATAATTCAAGTTTAATATCTCCAAAAATGTAAAGGCGCCATATTTTCATTAATCCAAATATACTTTTTACATTATTTTTCACATCAAGGTAAAGATATGCAAAGATGTCAGAGACAGGAAGCAGAGACGGACGAGACGAACAGTTTTAGCCCTCATTAGTGAGTAAGATGGCGATGAGAAGCGCTCATGCTGCGTGTCAGGAGACGGCGGCGCAGAGTCTTTCTGCTATCCTAACAGGAAAACATCGGATCCAAGAACACTTCTTTATGCCTATGGCTTCAATCAAAGGTCCACCCTACTTTCTAAAAAAACACACAAACACGACAAGTCAAAGCAAAACAAGAGACAAAGTGAAGGAAAGAAGGAAAGATCAGAGCTGACGTAAATCAGTCTGAATGAAGCTAAGCTAGCTGTGGTTCTGAACAAGCCCCAGAAAAGAGAAGAGGCCAAGTGTTTACGCACCATGTCATCATTCATCTTTATACAACACACACACACAGTCTGACATCCTTTTTCTCTGCACAGCATTTCATCAGATTGCAGCTGATGCTGAGAAGACGGCCGCTGACCGTTTCTGGCTCACAACAAAAAAAGAAAACCTGAATTCTGCAAAATAAAACCTCCAAACGAAGCGGTAACAGTGGAAAGAAGCAGGAAGGTTTTCTACAGGATGCTTACAGAAGGCGAACGTGGTTTTTATGACACATGGCTCTTAAATCGTCTTAATTCTTAAATAATAAATCCAGAAACCCCCGCGAGCGTCCGAATAACGCACAAACCAGCACCAACGGTCGCCGGATAAAGCCGATCACATTCATCATCCTCGCATCCACGTGGCTCCGCCCACTAACGTTGCATCGTCATCCGTCAGCAGCACATTCACCGACCCGTCACAGGGTCTGCTCCACGGCGCGATGCGGGTCTGAGTTCCTTATTTGTGCGGACGCCCGGCGCGACTCGGAAAGGCCCGTTTGTTTCCCGGCTCGGCCACAAACGCGATAAATAAAAGCAGAAAGTCCCGCCGGCTGTTATTGCTAAAGACTCAGACCCGGGTCCGTTTCTGGAAGTTACGTTTCTAGATCTGCTGATGGGTTGCAATAAGCTCCAGATGTTTGTTTTACCCAGATCTGGTTCAGGTATCCCCCCCCCTCCTCCTCCCCCCACATTTGACCTATTAAACACGCTCAGGTGTGCGTGCTGGGAGTGTTTGTGTGTAACAGAAAATCCAGTCTCAGCAGCCGGTGCACATGGATGATGGTGCTCTGTGCTGTGGGAGTGAAAATGCATATTTATGTAACAGGTTACTCCAGGGTTCTCGTCTGCCCCCCCCCCCCAACCAAAACACACGACCTTTGTGCAAAAATCAGCCCTTAAATTGTTCATGTTGTTTCTTTTTTCTCCTTTTTTTTCGCCTCGGGGTTTGAGAACTCGTCTTCTTCTTCCGTTTGTGCAAGCGTGCGTCGGTTCCACGTAAACTGGCTGTGCAAGAGGAACAGAGTCCGAGGATGGCGACGAGGTGGTGGGGGGGGGGAGTCCGGGTGGCCGCTCTACCTGGAGATCATGGAGCTGGACTGGGAGTGGTTGGAGGAGGTGGTGGCGGCGCTGAGCTGAGAGAAGCCGCTGTGGCTCGACTCCAGGCTGGTCATGGATCCCCTGAGAGGAGAGAGAGAGTCCGTCAGCGTGATGGACGACACAACAAACGTTTGTTTTAAGGTATGCGACAGTCTGCAGAGACTGGCCGGGTGCGTGACTCGTGCTCATGATGCAGAACCATGCAGCATTAAAGTTAATTCTACTTAAACAGGTTAAAATGAGCATTTAAACACTTAATTCCTGATTAAATGTTAATTCTGAATGAAACTTAATTCTGAAAAAAAGAGTCTGGTTTATTCCAGGTTTAATCCTGAATCAGATAATTCCTCTCTCGTCCTCTTTCATGGAAACCTTCATTCCGCTTTAAGTTCATCCCGCTCTTTCTGAGCATGCTCCTTCCACCATCCAACCAATCAGAGCCCTTCCCTTCCACCATCCAACCAATCAGAGCCCTTCCCAACCTTTAGATCTGAAGTGGAATAAAGAAACCGTGTTTTCCATGTAACCTTAATTCAGAATTAATATTTCCATGTAAACCCGAAGGAGAATATTTTCATTCAAAATTAATTCATCTAAGTTAATTCATTTAAATTTTCAATTAATTACAAAAAAAGTACATCAAGTTCTTCTGAATAAACTTAAAAATAGACATAAAATTGCAGTTTGAGGGCTTAAAGAGATTCTAAAGACTGCGATAAGTTAGCATGAAGTGAAAAGAGGAAATTAATTTTTTAAACATACAATTTTTTGTTTTAGTTTTTTGCGAGTAGAAGAGTGCCCCCCCTGCTGGCTGGTGGACAGAATGCAGGTTTAAGACGCTGCACTGGATAAAAATCATACATGTTTCAGTCTTTTGTTGTAACTCATCGCAGCAGCACAACCCTAGCTCACCCCACCAAAATAAAAGCCTTAGCTTTTCAGTATAAAGTGTCATGAGCTAAAAAGCTGATATGCTTTGTATATTATATGAATTATGTGCATTATATAATCCCTTAGTGTCCTTGTCTTCTTCATTATATTTATGAATAAATTTATTAGAAATTGGACTATTGTGGATTTAATCAGACTATAATTGGACGACAATGAATTGAACTGCATCTGTTAATATGTTGACTTTGGTACATGTTGTTATATGTTGACTTTTTTGTAAATTGGCACTAAACTAATAAAGCTGAACTGAATTTAATTAATACATCAGAGACAAAAACAAAACACTTGTGTGTACTTTTCCCTACGTGTTGGTTAAAATCTAAGGAATCAATTTAGATCAGATGTGTTGACTGTTAGACTTTGTTAGATACAACCACAATGAGATTGATGGTGATCTTTAGTCTGTCTTAGAAAGTCAAAATATAAAGAAATAAATAAAAAAAGCTCTGAAAGGAAGGTAAGATTCAATAAGCTGGTAGTAAAAATGGATGAGTGAAGATGAAAAACATCAAATTTCCTTTAAACTTGCGGTCTGTGTGTGAGTGTACTTGGATATAACAGCTGATAGTGTTTCCTGAACTCGACCAATCAGGAATCCGGATAATTAGTCATGCAGGGGAAGCGTCTAAAGCAAACAGGCATCGCTTTGCTGCGTTAGAAGTGTGACTGCCGTGGACAGGGCCACTCAGATTAGCAGCCAAAGCAGCGAGGAGGAGCAACAGCTAAAGGAAAAGAGGGCGAACACTGAGCCACTTACAAACTCTGCACATCACAGCAAGCCGTTCTTCACAGGAAAAAGACAGAGGAGGAGGAAGAGGAGGAGGGGAATTGTGAGCGACAGCACAGAGGTGGATCGGACAGAAAAAGAGGGATTAAAGGAGTCTCCGAGGAGGGGAAGCATCATCATTTCAAAACTGTGGGCCTGAAGACTCATGATGCTCTTTAAGGCATTTCATAATCAAGTATCAGAGGTCATACGTTTGGCTAAGTGGTAGGTGGCAGAGAAGCACATACTGAAAGGAGACAGGAGTGGAAAAATGAGCAGAAATAACAGAATAATGACTGAAATTAAAACCATTACAACATAATGGCACAACGGAGGCAAAAAGCTACAAATGTGGACAGTTTACTCACAGAAATAAACATCTTTAGCCGTTTTCACACATGCACTAAGCGCCGACATGGATGTTCTGCTTTTATACCTGCAGCTCCGTATTTTCAGGTAAACCAGTTTTCTGTAACTGGGCCAATCATTAGGGCCATTGGAGAAAAATCAATTCACAAAAAATAGTGTTATTCTTTCTTCCATGATTTTTTTCATCCCCCAAATTTTTTTTTCCCCCACAAGAAATTTCTTTGAAAAACTTTTAAAATTCTTTATGAAAACTATAAGTGTATTTTTGGGCATTATAGCAGCAGAGTGAGCATATGGCTGCAGTTAAATCTTTTTTTTATATGGCTCCTGATAAGTTCTGTAGACATCATCATTAAACTTTTCCACTTGGTCTGAGGTCAAAAAATCTAAACCTGCATCACAAAAACGGCAATATTGAAGAATGATAGGAGGAAAGTGCATTTTCCCTAGCCCTCCCAATCATGCGGATAACTAAATGTGCTCACATACATTAATTACACACCGATCTATAATACCAGTCTGCATCCGGAATGAACTGGAACTAAAACACTAATCCCAGTGGCACAACCTGGAGTATTCTCTAGAAAACGTAGAAATGTTCGGCCCGGTTTCTGCAGAAGTCCATGTGTGAAAACTTGCACGCTCTGTCTGGGATCAGTTACCTGAAGTCCTCGGAGCCCAGCACCTCGGTGTAGAACATGACTTTACACTTGTGTGAGGACACCTGCAGGGTGGCCAGCACGTCGTCCACTCGGGGCAGGTTGGTGGCCGAGCAGGCCGGCATGTTGTGGAACTTCCACTGGAGGATGTAGAACCCTGGCCAGCGGGTGATGTGGGACCCCTGAGGAAAGAAAGGATGAGCAGAACATCAGTGAGCAGCAGTGAGAGGAAACGCCTTAGGCCGGCTCGGCGTCATGCAGCCCCACCTGCACGCTCTCGCCCTCCTTGCACGTGAGGGGCGACTCCACCATGCTGTAGTCTTGACCCAGAGTCCAAGACTTCTCGATCAGCTGGACGTTGTTGACTCCCGGGGAGGTGATGCCGTGGGCTCCCAGGGGGTCTTTGCGTGGCGGCTGGGGGGCCCGCTTTGAGTGGTAGATGTTGAAAACGATGTCGCCTTTGCACACGTCGAAGTCCCAGGTGACGACGGAGCCAGAATCGATGATCTCAATCACAAGCTGGCCACAGGAAAGAAAGGAGGGAGGTTCAAGTTAAAGTAGGAAACAAATATTTCACTTTTTCTCTATGAATCATCAACAGAAATAAGAACTAAATTCTTTTTTTCTTTGTTCGACCAAAAGGATCCACTTGATATGCAAGCTGAATTCTTTTGATGTCTGAGACGACTGCAATGAAATTCTTAACATTTTCTTCTATCAGCTGGTGAGTGACAAGCGTGGCATTGATGACAGCAGCTACGTTTACATGAACAAACATTTAATCCGATCAGCGATTCCAGCCGACACGTCCACAAAATGATCGGATCTGTTGTTTCTGTGATGGACACATTTAATACAATTCTAACATCTTTGACGTCTGTTCAGAAGGAGGAAGGTTTTCTTTTTTTATTTTCAACCATCAAAGTGCTCAATAATCCTGAAAATATTAATATTATGGAAATATGAAAAGCATATTTAATAGACGATTTCAACTAAAATACAAAATTACATTAAATGATTAAATAAAATGTAAAATAGGAATTAAAATTAAAAACAGCATCACTGTTTATGTGTAAGGAAGATAATTACTGTATGCAAAAAAACATCTGGCACTGTTTAATAATAATTCATACATAAAAGAGTTAAAATCTATTTCTATTATTATTATCAGTATTATTATTAACAATTTTTTTATTAGTAGTAGTAGTAGTATTGTTTCCTGATCTTGAATGTTTAAAAGACCACAAGCACGATTCAAAGGAGAAATTGCAAAACAAAACTGCCCATCAGGGATAAATTAAGCTGTTTGACTCTTGAACCTTAAAAATCTAAGAGACTTAATTACTGTCAGTCACATCTGAAATTTTAAACCTAAACTTTCAGTTGCTACAAGTCTCTAAACATAGCAAAAAGAGAAGTTAGTTACTGAGAGAAAAGAGAGAGAAAGGACCGAAATCAGCCATAATATATCACAACACATCTATTGCTTGCTAATAAATTATGCAACATGACAGCAGCCGTATGTTACAGCAGGCAGATTAATTTTCAAAGACGTGCATGTGTTTCATATTTTAATAGTAATTCACAAACCCTCCACTAGATGGCAGAGCAGCTTCAGGGATGTCCTGCAGCTCCGTTTTCCTGTCCCACATGTTTATAAAAGCACTTCATGTTTATTATCCTGTCGTGTTTTCAGCCTCACCTCGTGAGGAGCCCCTTTGAAGATGCTGGCGCTCTGGTAGATGGTCTCGGTCCACAGCCGGACATCCTCATTCTCCAGCTCCTCGCTGGTGCGGTACATTGACTTTGGAACCAGGCCGCCTTCTGGTACCTCACACTGCAGAGGAAAGGAGAGTCGATGCGCATGTGCACAGAGAAACACAGAACTGGGTCAGTGAAGGAGTCTCTGTGTGGGAGGGGTCGTGTCCCACAAAGTTTCAGCACAATTCGGTCAAATATTCAAATCAGAACCTACACAACTGCGGCTTTATCTGAACACTCACCATACACTCTCCTCCCAAGAAGTCAGGGATGATCTCCTTGTCTATGTAATCCACGAGGCCTCCAGGACCTTGGTAGTCGTTTCCGGCATAGATCAGGAACTTCTTGCGGGTGTTTTCATCGATGAATGGGCTCACCTGAAGGCAAATACAAATGAGGTCATGAGTGACGTTAACTATGAATGTGTACTTGAACATCACCATTGACCTGTTTAAGACCAAACATGTTGATATTTCTAACTTATCTGTGTCTGAAATGCATCTTTTAGATCCTGTATATAGACAGAAATGTGCAAAAGTATTGAGCCAAGTTTTTATAAAAAGGCGCAGTGATTTACTGAATCATCTGCAAACAGAAAAATAAATATATTTTGTAATTTTCAGTCCAATTCCTGAGTTATTTGGCACACACAACCCTATTTCCTCCCGTTTTTCTTCCATAAAAATGGCTTGTTATCGGCCACTTTTCATGTAGGGCAATTCACCAACAGAGGAGCTGAAGGTCCGATGCATCTCTCAGGTTCTGCATCAGGTCTGGATTTGTTGCTTTTCAGAGCCCCACTTTCAGATGTAGATATTATTTTGGCCCCGACACTTTGTTTGTGCAGTCCAGTTTAATCAAATGTTTTAAAGGTCACACTGCACACCATGCTGAGACACATCCAGCTAACAGCTCTTCGGGAATCTCCTTGCTGCTGCAAAAGTACAATTTTCTGTCTGTCAGACTGTGATCTTTGGCATTTAGCACAGATGCAGCAAAAGAAATGGGAATAAATGATGTCTGCTTGTAACAATGAGCTCCAATATCAACTTTAAAATTGGTCTTTTGCTCGGTTATATGTTTTGTCTTTTTCTTGTCTTTTTTTTTCACTCAAATTTTATTGTGTTTCACATTATGCATTTCTGATTGAGTGAATAATAGATTAGTTTTAAGTGACTTAATAATGGTCTGGTAAAAGGGTTGGAGTAAAAGTAAGAGTGAAAGCAGCCACGGCTGCAAAAAACACTGACATACCTTCAGAGGGCCTGGAGATTTATTGCACAAGACCACTTAAAAAAAAGTTACAGGAGAGTCTGGAAGCTTGGAGGTAAAAAACAAAAAAAGAGAACGAGTACAGTAAGAAGGTCCAAACAGTACCCTTTGCTACTCTTACCAATGTCCAGAGCACAGGAAAGACTCTCGGCGCCCTCAAGATAAGCAACCGTCCCAGAGTCTCAGGGTAGTTTGCCTCCACAACCTCGATGATCCTGAGGAGCGCCTTGACCCCCGGTCGCCACAGATGACGCATGTTCAGCCCCTCCAGATCTACCAGGCATGTCCAACAGCTACGGGGAGGAAGTGAGAGGATTAGGTGGATCAACTTGCATCACAAACACACTTGCTCTGTGGGCTGCCTCTTTCTGATCACTTAGCACCTGTCACCCTGAAGCAAGGCTTAAGTGCTGAAGGCTAATTCTGAACTCTGGATGTGGTGACGCGACAGCCACTCAGGGTTCACATGCCTTCCTGCGTGCCTCTTATCCCACACGCCGCCTCCTGCTGATGGCGAGGGCTGGCAGATGACAGATGCCATCCCGGTTCTCACGCTGTGCATTCAGAAACGAGCCTTGCGCATCATTTCCACTGCATGAGAGATAAATTCTCTGGGCCGGCTCCTGCAGCGTGTGCACATGCATCAAGGCCAGCACAGCTGCACTGAAATCTAACTGAGGGGTATGTGTCTACAGTCCAATACAATTTTATTTTTAAAGCACTTAAAACTCATTACTGCTGGCCAAAGAGCTGTACACTAGGGCTGGAAGATCATGAAAAAAAAAATCATAATTATTTTGATTGATATTGAAATCACGATTAATGTACATGATTATTAATTTCATTTTTTTAAAAAGTGTTTATTGAACCAACAAAACTCAACCTCAAATAAAACTTTTTTTTAAAAACATAAGAAATAAGTAAAGGAGTAAAATAACGATATATTAAAATAATAAAAGCAATAAAAAAATGAATAGCCAGTCTATATGCATTTCTGTTACATACATGTGACATTTTTATGATTATTAAAAGGCAATATTGTTATCACGATTAAAATTCGATTAACTGTCCCTACTTTACACAACAAAAGGCAAAACACAAAGATAAATAAAAGCAAAAAAACCAAAATAATTATTGGAAAAGATATATTATTATAAATTAATAATGAGTAATATTAATATCATATAAATTCATAAATTTTTTAATAAAAACATTAAATGGAAAGGGTAAAAGCCAGCATCTCAAGCGGAATTAAAAAGCAAATGAAAAAATTTATTTTTTAACAAAATATCTAAAAACAGCAGGTGAACCATCCTTCCTTAAATGTAATGGTAGCTCGTTCCACAGTAAAAAAGTTCTACTTTACTCTTTTTAGTAAATTGATTTTGCTTCTTTTTATCTTGTGCACTTAATCCTTCATTTCTTTCCATGAGAACATGGCTTGCCCAGCATAATTTCCATATTTCCATTGGGTAAAACAGACGCCCATCAATTCGATTTTTACTGTAATTATCTCACAATACTTTAAACCTAACTGCTAATTCCCAAATGTCCGAATCTGGAGTAAAAATATGTTTAACATGCTGATGAACGCCCCAGATTTACCTGATGGGCCGACCGAACACCTTGGTGTTCTCCTCGCAGCGTCTTAGGCCCTCCTCGTTGATGGACAGCACCTAAAACGATACGACCAACATCTTACAGCAAGTAAGCAGATTATCTAAACATGTTTTTAACATTGAACATCCTGCTGTTAATTTACCTGTCGGGACATTAGTTCCCTGACATCTAATCCTACCATTAACAGTCTGACCTAGAAACGTATCGACCCAAATTAATACACTCAAACAGGGACTGAACTGCAGCGGGTTTTACGTACGTGTCTGAGCAAGGACTCTTCCCCGAGAGCGCGCACCAGCCCTTTGGTGTCCATCTGGCCCAGCCTCAAGATGTACAAAGGACGCCCATCTGATAGAGCAGAAGAAATATTGACACGATCCATCACTTTATTTACTTTCTACACAAGTGCAAGTAAAGTGGAAATGTGTGCTGTGGCGCCCGGCAGCGAGCGGGAACGAGCTTTCTGCCCTCGTTGATTTCACACTTGAAATGAAAAGAATAAATGCACTTTGATGTGGGAGCAGAAAAGCTTGATTTATTACAAATACGCTGTCATCTTTTTCTCGTGATGAGTTACTCAAAGTGTGAGAGAAAACACCCTTTTTAGAGATACCTGGAATGTGCCTGCAATAAGGAAGATAAGGAAAAGTCCTCTGAAGTGATGGAACATGATAATGTGCGAGACTCAACTGGAACATGAAGACAGCCAGCATAAATCTTAAGGGTGCAAGTATTTGTGCATGTCTGCACACGTGAGACTTCGGCGTGTTTACCTGAGCAGCTGTGGAGTAAAAAACAAACGCACCTCTGTCATGGTGGTGCCAGCCACCGGTGTAGTAGTCATGCAGGACCTGAGGAGAGTTCCAGGTCTCCAGCAGGTAGTCCACCTGGTGCTGCTTCCTCCAGGTCAGAGACTGGCACAGTATCTCCCGCGCCTTGTCCATGTTGAAATCTCTGGCTCGCAGGAAACGCAGGATGTGCTCGTCTTTAGGGATCTGATCAGAAACGGGTCGATTTATCGTTCATTTGTGAAGAATTTAGTGAAAACTCTTTTTTACAATTTTTCAAAGCTTTAACACTTCATTATCATCTGCATATAGATACTCTGACTCTGTTGTTTGTACTCCATATGCACCAACAGGTGGACTTTTTTCTTTTAGAATCAAGTTTTTCATGCTGATATAGAATATTTGAGTTGCAACGTATAGGTATGCCACTTTGTTTAGCTTACATGGTTTGGATGCACTCT
>JAVQJG010055129.1:0-14061 GCA_036024015.1 Craterocephalus amniculus | reverse complement strand
CCCTGCAGGGATGCTGACTGAGCGAGCAGCAGGTGGGACATACAATTACCCATGCGACCCATGCGAGCCACCACATCATAGGCTTTGGAGAGCAGATCGTCCGTAACCCGACACTAGGGGCCGGGAACACCTAGGATCAGGTCTGAGAGCCTCGTCAGGGGTGACAATCAGGGCAGCTGTAGTGGGTTTGATTGCTGGCATGCAGCCCAAGCCAAACCTGGGTGCATCCTGCATAGCCGCCAGTGCCCTGGCGTCAGATGTGGCATGAAAGAAAGCTCTAGACCACGCCTGAAAAAAGCACTGGCCGGAGCCGGCTGAGCTTGTGGTGGATCTAGCTGCAGGCGGGCCAGGGCCATGCGAATAATGACCACCATTGAGTCGTCCTCAGAGGCACCAGCAGTGCTACGAGCGGAGGCACAGGAGCCTGCCGCAGAAGCATGGGAGGCTACATCCTCAGGAGCCACATCCAGCTTATATTCAGCAAACTCCGTGGCAGATGCAGCCACAGACAGCACATCCGCCTCAGACTCCAAGGTGTCCACCAGAGGAGCATGAGCATCCGGGACCCCAGCACCAGTCCCAAACTGAAAAGCCACGAGGAGAGACTTCATGCTCTCCATTTCCATGGTCAACCTGTCCACCTTAGAGGCAAGGTTGGATTCCTTAACCCTCTTCTGGCGACGGGGATCAGCTCTCTGAGCAGCCCGATGCTTAGGCCTGTCAGACCGAGCAGGGACCACCCTCAGTGCTGGAGTTGGCTGCCCTCCATGTGAGTGGCTGAGACCCAGCAGTTGCTCCAAGTCAGCCAGCCGAGCAACCCTCATGTTCCGGGGCATGAAACTACAGTTCATGCAGGCATCATCAGTTAAGGGCCTCCCAGAGGTGCTCTAGGCCAAGGCACGGAGGACACAGAACCTGGCCATCATCAGGCTGCAGAAACGCCATACATGCCGAACTAGAATGGTTGACAGACATGCCGACAACCAGTCGTTTTTTTTTGTTGTTTTTTTTGCAGTCAATGAAAATGTATGCAATCAATGTAAAACCAAAAACAACAAATACTGGGAATGGGAGCGAAAACACTGCTTTCACCAATATATGCCGTAAAGGGAAAACCAGACCAGTTGGAACGAGCGGGGGCACCGTATGTGTCAAAAAACAAATGCACAAACGGTGCACCGACCAGTCGGCTAACGGCCGACACCAGCCACACACCGGCTCTGTCCCTACAGCAGCTTATGCGTAACAGCAGGAAAGACTATGTCGGCAGCGGGAGTGAAAACACCGCCGTCGCTGACAATGAAAACGTGACACAAATACACAGCGGTACAAATGCTGGGAGGGGGAGCGAGAGCACTACCGTCACCAACAAGAGAAACCGAAACTGAAAACGCAGCGATGTAAGCTGGGCTAGCGAGAGCACTACCCTCACAAACAACACAAGAAAAGGCCAGTACCAAACCGAGTACATCAGGTTTGCACAGCCAACAATAAGAAAGGAAAAACCTAACTTATCCAACCGAGGATGATGATCCCGAACAGACGAGACCGCTGCCAGGGGCTAACAAACCTCCAGGCGGAGTCCGTTGCAGCCTTGGAGGGCGAATAGGCCGCTGCTTCGACGAGACGTCACAAAACTACCAGCAACAAGTTTGTCAGGTAATTAGCTACTAAGCTTGAGCTAACGCATTGACATGCTGTAACCTGCGAAGCGAGAAGATGAAAAGGAACAGATACTCTGATGTAACCGGAAGATATAGGTTGACTATCAGTGGTCACATGTGACTTTGTTGGTATAAACACTCGACCTGCGCATGCACAAGATGGATACATTCAGTGCTTGAAGCACCGCCTTTGGCAGTCAGTAAGGATGAAATAGAAATCTGAAACCATGGATGCCGGGTACGGCAGACTAAAGAGGAGAAGAAGCATCCAGCAGAAGGGTTTTACTTTCAGTCACCACCAGGAGATAATATATTTTCTGAAGCAATGTTAGAAGACTCATTAATTTCACTCCATAAATTCCCTGCCTATAAAACATTGAATAATAAACTGAGCTTTATTGGCTGAGCTATGAAATAAACTTTCACCACAGCTTCAGCTGAACCTGCTGATTCATATCTCTTGGAAAACTGTCAGATTTTTCTGTTTCCTGTCTAAGATTTCATCTGATTAACTTTTTGCATGATGATCTACAAGGTTTTGTAAGAAAATGTTTTCTGCAGGAGTTTGTGCCGCTACACTGACGGTTCCTGTCTTTCTGACAGAATGCGGGGTTGCTGCCTATGCTCGAGATGGCTGTTCATCAGCCATTCACCATATTTTGGCCCAGCAACAATGTCCTAGACTCCCTGCCTGCTGAAAGGAAGCACTGGCTCTCCAATCCTGACCATCAGGACCAAGTTGCTGCTACAGTCAAGGCTCACATCGTGCGCAACTCCAGGGTAAGAAGACGGGAGATCAATTCTAAATATGTTGATGTTTGATGGGGGGTCTTTTTAGACAGGATGCAAAAACATGTGGTTACGTTCAGTGATTAAGTTTTCTCATATTTTTTACATTTCTTCCCAAAATCCTCAGGAATGATCTTTACTCTAAAATCACAGAAACAAAATTTCTGATCAGATTTATTCTGATGACACTCAGCTCTGGATCACTGCCTCATCAGGGGTCTCCGGTCCTTTACAAAGCTTAAGTTCATGCCTCAGTCAAATTAAAACTCTAATGTGGCAGAATTTCCTTCAGCTAAATAAAGTTAAATCTGAAATCATTGTTTTTAGCCCAACTTCACTCAGCCTTGTTAAAACCAATGGATTGAGCCAGAAATCTTGGTGTCATCAAAGCAGTAACCAAATCAGTCTTTTAACACTGAAAGCTGTATCTAGAATAAGGGGACAGATGACTCAACATGATTTCAGAAAACCTCTTCGTCATTTGTTTTCAATAGTCTTGACTACTTTAAAGGAGCACAGTGCAGCTTCTAGCTTTATTCCAGAAGTCTACCCCCTCTGGCGATAAGTGGAAGTGACCCCAATGTTTGGCAGGCAGCTTCAACTTCGATTTTGACTATGTTGGTCTTTGTTTACCTGTACAGCACTCAGTCCGAGCCTGGAGTTAGATGCACGATAAATAAAGCATAGCATAGCTAGCATAAGGGTAGACGAATGCTAATATAGGCCATGTGCCTTTACTAGATTGTATACTAGTGGTAGGGTTAAGGCCTCTACATACTCTGCTAGAAGTGAGATATTTGTTCTTGTTCTCGAGGCTGCAAGAGCGAGAAAAAAGTTCTTGTTCGGCAGGGCATTTCCTGCTCCGTGAGAAGCAGCGCGTGAGACGTGGCGGGGATTACTGCGGGGGCTTGTCTGTGTATCTCTGTGCAATGAGCCGAATGACCGCTTATTTTTTATTTCATGTGAAAATTGGTCGTTGACAGTGCAGGACTGTGCACGCTGCAGTATCCGTGTCTTTATTTATCGTTGTTTTTGTACTTTCTCTCCACCTCGATCAGCTGTTGATTAAAGCTATTTATTCATCCTCGCAACATTAAAAATGTGGAAGTCACCATTCATGCTTTCACACCTTATCTACGCCCACCTCACATGCCGCACCAATCACGCAACACTTCTCGGAGCACCTCGAGAACAAAGTTCGGCCAGCTCGATGTGGCAAGAACTGTCCTCATTCACAATCAAAATCTCGTCATTTTGTTCTCGGACCCCCGCGGAGTATGTAGAGGCCTTTAGTGTTACATGCTAAAAACAGCATTGCAATATTAAGTATCCTGATTTCCGTCATACATCACATTTATCTTTTTAGTAGGAACAAAAACAACAGCCCTGAGGATCGAGCCTGAACCCTCTCACTGAGCAGCAGAAACAGGACTTTAAAGGCAGCTGAGGCAAACAGAGATCGGCTCATCCTGCACATCAGGCAATTGTACAAGGATGCTGGGAAAAAAGCACCTTTAATGGAGTTTTTAGAGGTCTTTAAAAAATCACAAAGATATCTGCAACTTACTAAAATGCTGCTGCATGTTTCCTTACAAAGACCAAAAAAGGGAACGCATGACTCCATTTCTCAGATCTCTACATGGCTCCTTGTGAGCCAAAGAATAGTTTTTAATATTCTGCTGCTGGTCTTCAAGGCTCTGAATGGTTCTGGTCCAAAATATATATGATCTGGCTGCTTTCTAATCCGAGAGTTAGTTTTTCTGCTCCTAATATCTGAAATTGGGTCCATAAACTTTTATTTGACTTGTAATTAACGTGGGAGTTTCCTTTGTCTTTCTAACAACATTTTCTTGCAGATGCACATTAACAATGATAGCAATGATGATGTATTTTCCGTTGATGTCCTAACTCCCTGTATTTTCCTCTTCATGTACACCACACTGGGTTTCTTTCAGTGTGCTTCATAAGTCTGACTATACCTCATAATGCTTTAGAGTTTTGGATTGGATAAATGTTGGGTTAAGTTTTACTTTAAAACATATCCTAGATAGGGCTGGACAATTATGGAAAAAATAATAATCACAATTGATATTGATATTGAAATCACGATTAATGTACACGATTATTCATTGATTTAAAAAAGTGTTTATTGAACAACCAAAACTCAACCTCAAGTTTAACATCTAAAAAAACAACTGGAAATAAATTAGAAACAAGTAAAGGAGTAAAATAATAATATATTAAGATATTAATGGCAATAAAAAAGGAAAACCTGGTCAATATGCATTCCTGTTATATACATGTGACATTAATAATTTTTCCTTGATTACAGTGTTATTATGACCGTGAAAAGGCAATATTGTAATCACGATTAAAATTCGATTAATTGTCCAGCCCTAATCCTAGATTTAGCAAGAAGAAGTTTGCAGGGAACTGATTGAAATGAAGGAAATTTGCTCTGACTAAATGGAACCACTGTGTTTGTTTGTAGCTGACAGCTGTCGCTCTGCCAAGGCCGTCCAAGCCCATGTCATACCGGACCATGCACGGATCCACCATCCAGTTCAGCTGTGACAAAAAACTGGTGGTGAGAAATGCAAACATTAATCGAGGCCATTTACAGCTGACGGCACAGGGTGGCCATAGTAACTGATGCTGTCATATGCCATGACCACCTTTTGTAGTATCCAGACTAAGATCTAATTGTGGTGAATGATGAAGTCATGATGACACTCATTAGCTTTGCTTTTACTCCTCAGATGATCTGCACTAAACAGCAGACTCCACTTAGTGTTTAATTTAATTCTTTTTTTTGCTGTAATGCTAAAAATATATTGATTTTTTTTATGTGTGTTCAGGGAGAAATATTGATTAATGATAATTCAGCCCGGCTGGTGCAGCGCAACATGAGATTTAAAGAGGGCTTGGCGTTTGGGATTGACCAGTTGCTGGAGCCACCTGGCCTGGGAGCGTACTGCGACAGCTTGGAGAACACAACCACATATGTAAGTAGTGCTGCTGCTCATCTTAACACAGCCGCTATTTTCACTGTCCACATGTTCTTGCTGTCATAGCTGTAGGGTGGCTTTCCTCAAATCTCTGCAACAATGCCAAAGGAAACCACATCAGATGCATTAATGGAGAAATTTGCTTTTTTTTAACCTGGACTCTGTTTTCATCTTTCCTTTCATACATGTGAGTGCCCCGCTAACTACTGGAGCGATCTTGAACATTCCTTTCTCCATCACTCACATGTATGAAAGGAAAGATGAAAACAGATCCGAGGTTCAAAAAATGCGAAATTGTCCTTTAATGGTAGAGTACTCTAAACCAGATTTTAACGAGGTAGACCCACATTTTATTCCCAACAGAACAACAACTACATAGCAGAAGTTGAAACTGAGACATTTCACCATTTTACTGAAAATATTAGCTCGTATTGAATTTGTTGGCAGTGAAAATAAAAGGATGAACTCTCAGCAGTTCAGGAAAGACGTTTTTTAACAAGTTTTATGAGGACGTAGTAGGAACTGGTGTAAACATGCGGTGTATCACTCCAACTGACTTCTCACTGCCATCTAAAGGCCTGGCATGGTACTACATTGTTGTTGCTCATTTTGCAGTCATGTAAACAGTTTTTTTCAATCCCCCTAAAGGGGAAAAAAATGCTAATTTGGTTGCAGCATTGTAATGTAAACTAGGCCTTACAAATTTTAATTGCTTGTTTTTACCCTCTGGATCCATCAGAGGTTGATACAACTACTATCAGTCCAGTTTCTTTTTTTTTCTTTTTTCTTTTCTTTGATTTGAGGCTTCTTTCTTGTAATGTTTCAGGGGCGCTGTGGAAGCTGTCTCTACACTCCCTCCTGTCGTTATAAGCATCAAGACACGGTAAGAACGGCTTCTGAACTTAAATCAGAATTTTTGGTTCTGCACATAAACAACAAGTTGAATTTCCTCTCTGCTTTCATGCAGGGCCGGACAGAGCGTTGTTCCAGATATAGCTCCAGGCTTCAAGGCAGCTACAGACGGTGGTACGATGACCTGGACGATTCCTTAAGTCGGGCCAGGTGTCGGAGAATTTGCGTGTTTCCTTCGTGGGTGCAGAAATGCTGCAAAAACCACTACGGCAGAGATTGTCAGGGTAAGGGATTAAAATACCTGGTTAGACATTCTCTCTACCAGCGTGCTCTGTTGAAGTAACGGGTTGTGTTCTGACTCCATCCTTTCTGCATTTTAGTGTGTCCGGGTGGTGTTGAAGCCCCCTGCGGTGAACACGGCAGTTGTGATGACGGCATTCGTGGCTCAGGATCCTGTAGGTGCACGAGAGGATTCAAGGGAAAAGCCTGTGATTTGTGTGCCAGCGGTTACTACGGCGCCAACTGCACAGGTACATCAGAGACAAACAGACCACAACCACAAACAGGATGAAATGATCAAATGCATCAGGAAATACATTTCGGACAAAATCCTGCAGCAGCTTCTGCCTGCTGAGATGTTTACTTTGATAGACCCAGAAATGTGTTTTTTTAAAAACTGTTTTGAATTGTTTCTGTAACAGAAGAACTCAACTATATGGGTTAAATATGGATCAGGGTGTTGTATACACGATGGACTCATCTGAGGGATGTAAGGCTCATACCAGTAGCTTTCCTGCAGTCATCAATCACCCCGCGGTCTGATGGAAAAGTCAGAAACGGTTTGTTTTGTAAAGCAAAACTGGTGCAGCAACAAATATACTGTATACCGCTAAAAATAGTGCTGCCAAACCATGTCAAGGCTTATGTTCTCACCCACTGAGGTCCACGATCTCCATTAACCCTCATGACATGCCACCATGTTATCAATGAATGTCCTTCTGAAAAAGAGAGAGTAATTATTAACACTTAATCACAAATATGAGATTTCAGCTTAGTGTCAGTGATTAGAGCTACTAACAATGGTGAAATCCCAGGATGCTTACTCTGGATAACAACTATGAAGTATGAGAAGGTTTAAAATCTGTAGTATTTAACAAGACAAGAAATGTGTCTTGCCATTGTCATTCCCATACGCTTGTTTTATAAAGTCCTACCATTTTAGAATGCAATTAATTTGTGTGATTTCCACCATTTTTTTAAAATGATAGTTGTTGCATAGTTTGCCTGCAAATCAGTCTGTTCTTTCCAAAATACAGGATTCAGTGGTTGTGAAAGTTTTCTAAAATATAAAATAACAAAGCTGCATTTTGAGGACAGAGAAACAAGTTGTAGAGGGTTGCACATTTTTTAATTTCAGGTTTTCCATTTGACAAAATAGAACGATGCATCTGTAAAAGACAGAATAGGCTATAACTATTAGAAATTATGATCAATCTTCATATCAGTTGGCATGAAACACCTGTCTTTGCTAGGTTGTGGCAATGACTTATTTCAATCCTATGGCCTGCAAGCCGATTATCTCACGTTTTACACAGTAGACAACGTGCAGAGCCACTCTGGAAACTACTTCAACATGCTGTAACATTCACAACATTCATTGTGTGTGTGTATGTATGTGTGTGTGTGTGTGTGTGTGTGTGTGTGTGTGTGTGTGTGAGGGGGAGCTCCATCATTTTATGGCAGAGAGGATATGTCAAAAGCCTGATCATACATGGGTCATGCAGCTCTATTTAAAAGCACACAGGGAGGTGATTTTGGTGACAAAACAAAGGATAAATAAGGTGGAAATAAACAAGAATTTGGAATGAGACATGAACATGTTACCTTTCCCATATCTCCACTGAAAATCTGCACTTTTTGTTATCCCTTAAAAAGACAACCTAAAGCCAGCAAAGAATCTCACCCATCAGCTCTCCAGCAGTCTGTCACCATAGCAACGCTGCACACTCGCCATGCTTGGATGTGCATGGAGCTTTCGACAAACCCGCCAGCTGTCTTCACCCAGCAGACCGAGTTAAAACCACGGAACAGCTGCAGATTGTCTGTTTTTGTTTCACAGGTTCCTTTGAAACAGTTCCCTCTGTGTTTCCCAGTGGGAAAGTGCAGGTGTCTCCGCAGTGGAGATGAAGGCTGTTGTACAAGAAAAACACTCGGTCATGTTTGTTTTGAACTGTTAAACTGTACTTTGGGAGTAGTAATTAACTCTCCTTCTTTAGGTCCTCTGGATGTTCCTCTCTGCGATGTCAGAGCTTCAAATCAAATGACCAGAATGCAGAACTTCTTGTATCTGCAGGAATCCTGGATGTCTGAAACAACATCTAATCTCACGCCTTCACTAGACTGGAAAATGTGTGAAATCATGTCTCTGTCTCTTAGCCTGCAACTGTAAGCAAGGGAGGTGTGATGAAGGCATTGAAGGTACCGGATGTGTCTGTAAGCCGGGCTGGGAAGGTGTTCTCTGTGAGACAAAGATAGGTGAGTATTCCTGCTAAATAGAGGTAATGATACCTGATCTCTGAACTCACTGCCTCCTACTGAAGTTTTTTTTAGACACATTGGACTTCAGATGCAGACAATTCAGAATCTATGTACAAATGTTTTAGAAAATTGATCATCAACTGTTAATTAATAACAGAATATAGAGCAGGGATCTTCAATCCTGGTCCTCGAGTCAAGCAAAAAGCGCTGAACAATAGTTGAAAAAAGACACAAAAGAAAAAACTCACAAAAACAAAATAAGAAACAGTAAAAGAAAATATAAAACAATAAAACACTAGAACAATAAGACATGATGAAGTTTAACCCCAAAACAACAGTCACGATAAAATAATTAAAAACAAAAAGGACAAAGACAGAGGGGCTCATAAAGGGTGG
The DNA here is from genome assembly GCA_036024015.1 of Craterocephalus amniculus. Lineage (NCBI taxonomy): Eukaryota > Metazoa > Chordata > Actinopteri > Atheriniformes > Atherinidae > Craterocephalus > Craterocephalus amniculus. Next base: position 4,814 of record JAVQJG010055129.1, on the reverse strand, counting down.
ATCGCCAGGGCAAACAGGTGAGTTTAAGAGGGGATTTCAAAACAGCCCGACTGGTTCCACAGCTCAGGGCCCGCTACAGAAAATGCTCTATCTCCCCACATTTGTCGCCGTGCCCTCGGCATTTAAAGATTTTAAAATATATAAAAGAATCTTAAGATGTACCCTAAAAGTTACAGGCAGCCAGTTAAAACTGCTTAGCCTTTGCCGAATACCTCAGATGATAAAAGCTAGTATGAACAGTGGCATTAATCTGTCTGTCAAGGCTAAGCATGCTGTCTAACCTATTAGCAGTGGGGATGAAGACTAAAGCCTCAATTTTATTCTCATTAAAATGTAAAAAAATCATGGAAATCCAGGCTTTAATGTCCTCAAAGCAGGCAAGCAGACCTGTTAATGCAGAAGGGATCCCTGTGGTTCAGGAAGGCAAGGCAAGTTTATTGATTTATAGCACATTTTCAGGTTCAGGACAATTCAAAGTGCTTTACATAAAACATTAAAAGCATAAAAGAAGAATTACAATAAAACCATTTAACGACAAAATCAATAAAAAGATTAAAAGCAAGATAAGTTTAAAGATTTATATTCTCTGAACATATCACAGATGTATTCTGGGCCTAAACCGTTCTGGGATTTATAACCAATCAGAAGAGCTTTAAAATCTATTCTATGACTTATTGAAATTCAATATAAAGACTTTAAACTGGTGTGATGTGTTCAGATCTCTTGATCTTCCAGATCCTGGTTAAAACTCTAGCAGCAGCATCTGGATGAGCTGCCTATGTGTAATGCTCTTTTTAGGAAGTTCTGTTAAAAGGCCTTTACAGTAATCCAATCTACTTTTCTCCTGGTCTTTCTGGGAGATTAAACCTTCTATTCTGCTGATGGTTTTGAGATAGTAACGTGATTATGTGATATATTAAAGCATGAAAGGAAGAGTTTGGGGTCTTCAACCTGTGGCTCTAACGTCCATCCTCCCTCGCTCCAGAGGAAAATACAGCCTAATTCATTTATGTTTATTCAGCAATGCTGGCTTACCTGCATGCTCTTGATGTGTGCCAAGAAATGAGAAAATGACAATGTAACACTGTTCAGAGCAAACACATTTTGTGGAACAAACAAAGCAAAAGATGACTCAGAAAAAGCCATTTCCCAACTTGAGATGAACAGAAGCAGATCAAGTCTCCAAACTCAACAGTCTACTGCTGCAGGGTTCGTTGCAACGCAGGAGGTGCTAAGGCTGTTCACACACGTAGAATACACAAGAGAATGGCTCATTATCATACTGGAGCATCTATTCTTGGATTTGTTTAAAATTAGAGACAAGTCCCTCCAGTACAGACGCCAAGGACGGAAAACAAACAGTCCAACTCAGCAAACAGATGCAGCTCATTCATGATGAAATGAGCCGCATATTTAGTCCTGTCGTGTAGATATATGAACGCTGATGATGCAGTGTTGGAGTTTTGACACACAAGTCAAATGTTAACAGTTCTGTTTATTCTTATTAATATAGTCTATATTTTTTTAAAGTTGAGTTAAGTTATAAGGTAACGTTTTATAAGTAGTGTGGCTCTAGACTGTTGATTTGGAGGGAAAGGTGGTAAACAAGGCAGACCCCTGTGGTCTGGATAATATTACCAAGCTGAATGTCATCTTCATTACGTACAGGGACACCTTGTAACTTCTGACCCAAATGTCAGCCTAATGTGAGTAATAATGATTTCAGGGGTCAGTATGACGTATCAGGACCCTGAGGGGGCGACCTTCTCCAGAAACCAGACATTTTAACTTTGCAGGAGCAGATCCGTCTCTCATGGGATCATGTGACCTGCAGCGCTTTGCTTTCTGCTCCCCTTTTATAAATAAAGAGGCTCCTCTTTGTGCTGCTTCTTCCTCCTCGTCCATGGAAAGTTTGTCATGGCTGAGAGTGAGAAGGTGAAAACGATGGAGACGATTTTATTATGTGGTCTGTGGGAGGTTACAGGTTTAGCTGCCCTAGAGGCTAAAATTTACTCGGTATCCCTTTAAAAAAGCCTGAACATTCTTATCAGCCATTTCTGTTTTATGTGAAGATGCCACAGATTTTCAGTCCAGTTCTTGGGTCTTGTGACACACTTAAGCCTTTCTCTCCATTGACCTTTCCTAAGACAGCCACATTTCCATGAAGATCATTTCTAAATAGTAAATGATTGAACTGAAGGTCCAGCTGCAGCTCTCAGGTCTGTGTTGGATCTTTGCTGGATTTTTTCCCTTATTTCTTAAAGACGACATCCTTCAGTACTGCTAATCTGTCATGTGTGAAAGTATTTCACTGCTTTTTCTTCACCTAAAACAGATTTTATTAACAGCTATGAATTAATGAGCCTCGTTAAGCAGCATCAATGTTTAATAAACACCAGAATCAATGATTTTATTTCCTTTGCTTGATTGTGTGTAAGCCATGTTTAGACAGGATTTAGAGACCATCACATGCTTGTATTGCCATTAATCACACAAATACACATTTCAGATTCACTTCAGAGAAGACAGACGAGCTCTCTCACAGACCAAACCACCAATATGATCATCAATCAGCGTTTACATTCATACCCAGCAGTTCACTCTGTCCACATACAGGTCAGATTTTTAAAAACTAAACATAAACGCCGCCCCTTCCTGGCTCCCACCACCGGTATTTCCCTTAGCTAGCACCCCTGATTCAACAAGTTGGAAACTTTAAGGAAGTCTTCATTGGTCCGCCTCCATGTCATCCATCGTTTAGGTTTTACTCCTTTAGCCAGGCGAGCAGCTGAGGTGTGTAGTAGGTGATGATGATGTCGGCGCCTGCGTCACAAATCAGAGAAATCCGTCAGAACCGGATCAGATTTCATCTAGAGCTGAATTATTATATTCATAGGTCCCTACAACCAGGTCAACAAACAATAAATTTATAACCCCAAATCAGAGAAAGTCCCAATTAATAAACAAATGAAAGAAAAATAAAATAAAATAAAATATAGTAAGATTAAATAAAATAAAATAAAGAATATAAAATAAAATAAGATTTAAAAAAATAATAAAAAATAAAATAAAACAAGATCAATTAAAATAAAATATGGTTAAGATATGGCAGCCTTCAGGGGTTTAATGAAAAATTGGTTCATTTTTTTAAAAGTTTCTTTAGTTTTCTTTGGTTTTATTTTGCATCCTGGCATCTGAACAGATCATCTGTATTTTAATAACTGAAGAAAGCGTAACTTTCATCCTGCATCGTAGTAACAACTCCATCTGTTTCCCTGACATGTTGACGACTCGCCATGCTCTGCTGCTACATCTCCTAAAAACCTCCATCTCCTTGTAGAGAGGCAGTAAAAACTTTCCCCCGCTCTGTTTTTTATGTGCTTTCGGAGCATCGACGCTCCTCCTGCCTTTCTCTCACCTGCCCGGCGGAAGGAGGTCATGGCCTCCATCACAGCGGCCTTCAGGTCAAAAGCTCCGGCCTGCGCTCCGTGCCAGATCATAGCAAACTCTCCGGACACGTTGTACACAGCAAGGGGGTGAGTGGGAAACTGAGGGGACACAGCAGGAAAATTACAATAAAATAATAACTATAAAGCAATCCGTCCACATCTGCAGGAAAACCAGTCGCTCACTTACTTTGTCTTTGACTTCCCTCACCAGATCCAGATAAGGCAGCCCTGGTTTCACCATCAGCATGTCCGCTCCCTCTCTCACGTCTCTCTCCTGCAGCGCAGAGCAACGTCAAGTTTCCTTCAATAAGAAACACTCACTAACCGAACGTACATGATACAACTCACCGTGGCGCGCATGGCAAGTCCTCTGGCTCCAGGAGGCAGCTGGTAGCAGCGCCTGTCGCCGAACGCAGGCTTGGACTGCGCTGCATCTCTGTAAACACCATCAGTAAAATGAGGACTTCTCTTCCATCAAAGCTTCATTTCTTTCCTCTGATGACGCCCAATAGAGGCTGCTCACCAGGGGTGGGAAAATTTCATCAAAAAATCATTTATTGGAATTGTTTTATTTCACAATTGCAAAATCAAATTTTTTTTTGGTAAAAAATTCGAATGTCGGGATATTTTGTTTCACAATTTTTAAATCGATATTTCTGTTTAAAAAAATCTTTTTTTCAAATAAAACAAAAAAAATGTTTTAAAATTTTTTTATACTTTATTTTTATTAGTATTTTTATTTATCTTTTTTCCTTGTCTTGTCACGCGTTATAGTAGCAGAATGTTGATCTGGCTACTGTGTTGTTTTTTCGTAATTGAAATTCAATTTTTTGTAAAATGTTTTGTTCTTCTCCACGGAAATCTGCTGTATTTCCGAAGATTGATGAGAATCATATTTTAAATCAAACTGGCACCTAAAAAAAAATCGTAAATGAATCAAATCGGTAGGTCAGCACATCGTCTGAGTCTTACTGCTTACCCACCTGAAAGGACCATAATAACAGGAAGCAAACTTTGCACTGTAGCTGAGCACCGAAACCTGGAGGAGAGAAGAAAAAGCTTTTGCTTCCATTCTTAGTACATGCATCGTTCTTCACTCTGCAGTGTTTTCATCAGATTTACCTTGTTTCCCAAACCATTGGACAGCAGCGCTTGTTTTATGGCTCTGATTCTTCCATCCATCATGTCGGAGGGAGCGATGATGTGACAACCTGCAGGACATGGAAGGGAGAACGTTTATTTACAGTATGTAGAGCATCTTATGTTAGACTAGAACAAGCTGTTTGCTCTGATTGGTTGTTAGGTTTTTTATTTAAATGGTATTTTTGCCTGGAAAGTCTGATGTGTGTAAAATAAATATTTTAT
>JAVQJG010055127.1:0-20534 GCA_036024015.1 Craterocephalus amniculus | reverse complement strand
AGAATCAGCCACTAAGTCTGGGCTAACGCATTGACATGCGTTCACCTGCGAAGCGAGAAGATGAAAAGGAACAGATCCTCTGATATCACCGGAAGATATAGGTGACCATCAGGGGTCACATGTGACTTTGTTGGTATAAACACTCGATCTGCGCATGCGCGAGATGGATACATTCAGTGCTTGAAGCCCCGCCTCTGGCGGTCAGTAAGGATGAAATAGAAGTGTCATTTGACCTTTCTCAGGAATCAGACTGGAAAACTAATTATTTCTCGCTGTTATATAATCGCAATACACTCACATAACCAGAAGAGCTTCCTGCACAGGTGCTTACGGGTCCGTTGAAACTTAAATTCAGCATTGCAATTGACAGGTCTAAATAAAAAAGTAAACTGATTAAGTCTGTCAACACATAGTGAGGGAGATCATTTGAATCCTGATCGATTGTTTGATGAAAGAACTTGTTTTTACCTCCGCCAAGGAGGCTATGTTTTTGCCAGCATTTGTTTGTTTGTCTGTCTGTCAGTGTACAAGATAACTCAAAAAGTTATGGACGGATTTCGATTACATTTTCAGAATAGCTTGGGAATGATGCAGGGAACAATCGATTAGATTTTGGTGAAGATCCGTTGGAGATTACGGATTCTGGATCACTTTGAAATTTTCATTTAAAGTGCAGTCAATGGAGCTTGGCTGAGGTCTGCACTCTCTGAGTGCTTTTCTAGTTTAAGTGTTGATGCAGTCAAAATTATGTTGAGAAAATGTTTGGATATTTTTTTCCTCATTTTCAGGAAAACATGAGGCAAGCAAGTTATGAGTTTATTTTGATGTTCTTGACCTCATCTAAATGGAAGTTGTACAAACCAGGACAGACTTTGCACCTTTTTAAAGTTGCTGAATTTTTTGCACTGTTGTGGCTCCTGTTCGTTCATTTGTTGGTCTATTCATTTCCAGTGCAGGGTCTACATGGATGACGGATCAGTCATTTCATACCGTCTTTTCTCTGAGCCCTCTGTAGGTAGTAACAGTGTCAGGTGTTAAATAAACTTAAGTTCTTTGTTGCCTTTCATAATAACAACAGTTATTGTTTTATTGGGATCCTCATTATATGCCCATTTAATGGCCCCTAGTCATCCTAGGGTCACTTAAAAAGGAAAGAAAAAGTTAACGTAAAGAGAAAACAGACTAGTACAGCAATAAGATTATACTATAAATCAATATCAATCAAAGGAAGGAAAAAAAGAAAAAAGGAACAAATCATCAGTCAAGCTCAAAATTTGATCAACATTTTAAGACTTAAGATTTTTTATGTAAAATGAACCTATAACTTGTCATATCGATATGAACAGAAAGAGGAAATGTGAAATTTACTGTCAAGTCTCGGACAATGAGTAAAAAGATTCATCACCATACCCCTGTTCTTTGTCAACAAATTAGGACCTGTTAAACCATCTTAGTTGTGATTTTCTAAAAGGGGCTTTGGGAAGAAATGTTTCAGAGGCTGTGCTATGCTGAGCGGAAGATTTTTAGATTTTAAAAAAGCATCCCTTATCCCCCGTAAGTTGGAGGTTGCAGGTTATTCATCTGAGTTAAATTATCTGAATTTAATCTAAAGTGGCAGTCATGGCAAGAGCTGGTCAACAGCTGAAATGTGCCTGTTGATGCAGCTCAGGTGGGTGGAGGGAGTTTGATCTTGACCTAGGATATTTAGCTGATGTTTTTGTTGCTGTAATTCCTGCCTTTATTTAGCTTGTCATTTTTTGTTGGTCCTCTTAATGATTGTCAGCTTTGTTTTTTGTTTTTTTGTAGTGCTTTAATCAGCTTTTTCCTGCAGGTAGCCTGTAGGAGCTGGTTAATTTTTTTTTTCGGTTTTGTTTGAACAGCTGATGCTGTTGCGTTTTTATTTTTGCCTTACATCCATAGGATTGGGAAAATGTGTCAAATCAAGTAATATTTTAGCAAATCGGGTCTTGGAAACATTGTGGTCCACACTGCAGACCAACTGGAGGCATTAAATCACCAATTTGTTTTTACCTACTACTAAAAACTATCACTTGAATAATTGTGAAATAACGGTATGAACACAACAGAGATGTTGATTCCTCCAAAGGGTAAAGGCTGGTAGAAAAAGTTTGTGAAGCACTAGTTCAAGTTTGTGAACTGCAGCTCTAACCTCATTTGACTCCAAGTTAAAAGTTCACTGGAGGTTTCTTTTTGTGGTCTTTTGCCTCTTTTTGAATCTTTGGTCTAGCTGGGTGGTAATAAACTGTGATGTGGAATAAGAGAGATGCTACTAGGAGTGATGTGGCCACAGCTGGTGACAGACAGGAAATGATTGATGTTGGTGTTGAAGAATCATGATAATCTGTTCCATCGGCAATCACAGTTGGAAGATTGCAAGGAAATGGAAAATATTAACACTGGTTTCTGTAATGTATGTAAATGACATTATTCTGATAACCATAATCAGTATGAAAATTTGATTGTTGGGTTGCCTGTCTGGAGTATCTGTCTGGAGAGGCTAATTTACACTCCATCAGATGGGCTTTTTTTTTTTTTTTTACCGTTAGCAGAGGTTGTTCATCGTGGATTTGCACAGCTGTCCTCTGCCACACCAGTAAATTGATGCTAATGCAATTAGCTCTGTTGCGGTCATCTCAACTCCACTCCAAATTTACCCAAAGTGAGGGGAGGTGTGTGTGAGCGTGTCTGTGTCTGGGCGGGGAAAAGAGAGGACGAACACGGGGAAAAAATGGACAGACGTCCGGATCTAATTAGGAGAAAGGCATTAGCAGGAAATGGGTTCGAAACGCAGTCAAACAGCCCATATTTCAGAGGCGAGCTGTGCATTTTCACAGACATGAATATTGCAACAGTGACACACATCTTTGCATCGATAATCAAAGTACTCTGGAGCCTGGGAGCTGTGTAAATACCAGCAGGTGAATATATAGTGACACTGAATCACTGATGCCACCTAACCAAATATTATGGAGGATTAGCATAGCGTGTATTTTTGGTTCATTATGAGCTTTCATGCCCTGCGGCTTAAAATATTATGTAGACTATTTCAAGCCTAAAAAAAACAAAAAACAAACACCTGTATGGAATCTATGGGTTATTTTGACTGTGAATGGGATGAAAGCCAGCCTGTTATGCACAGAAAGCATTAAGAAGAACCTGTCAGAGGGCTGGTGAAACTTTTAGAGCCCACAGAGCTGTTTGCAGTGTAGCGAAAGGAAAATATTCCATTGTAAGAATTGTTTTAGAAAAAAAGACTCCTTGAATCTAATAAAACATTTGTTTCCTTTCAAAAGCACAGGCCCCAAGGTTAGATGTGCAATTCCGCAAAAAGGACAGGTTTGAGAACAGAAATTCTCTAGCAGTTCGATGAGCCATCCATTGCAGAGGGGAATGAAATTTTAAGCTAATGTGGCCGAACAGACTGTGACAAAAGCAAAAGTTGTGGTGGTTTACTTTGCTGTACATTTCAATAGTACATTTTGTCTAAGTCCAATAATTCTTCTTCTTATTGCATCACTTCAGATCATAGCATGAAGTACTGTATTTGGCTGTCAAATAAGCCACTTGTGAATTAAAAAGCTTAATTAATCTCTTTTTCTACATATTTAAATTTAATTCATTTTAAACATTATATATGGTGGTATCCAGAAGAAACAGCAGTTTAGCAGTCAAACACTTGAGGTGCGGCTTCTTTGTGATAGGCAATACTCTACTTAAATTCCAATATAAGCTATTTGTCAAACATACATCACTTTTGTTCACTCTAAAGGAGTCCTTATCACTCTGCCACCTTCTCAAATTTGCCTCATGTTTAGCTTAAATAAACATAATCCTTCTTACAAGCACTTGCTCGCCCATACAAAACTACCCCCTCCCTTATATAAGTGCATTGCAGAGACAGCAATCTTCTTGAAATGTGGGTTTATTAAAAATAACATCTGTCACCTTCATATACTTCCTCCTTCTCTTTCAGAAAGTGGGGCATCTGTAGAGGTGATGTTTCTATAGTGGAGCTGCGTGTCTGATTAAAACGGATGGCACTCTGTCAGGCACTGCCTCAGTCCTGAACTAGTTATTGATGAGTTTACAACAAGTTTATGTATTTCTTTTTAAGCTAGAGAACGTCAGCAGCTACAGGAATGAAGTGGCCGGCTTTCTTGGAGAAGTGTATTCAAAGTAGAAAGGGAGAAAAGTAAACCCTAGCTGCAGGTTGTGGTTAATCTATTATGTTGTTGCTGTAAGCCATGGACAGTCTTGAGTAGGATGCATCACTTCATCTCCACCTGCTATCAAGAGACACACTAATCCTGACAACAGGTGCACTGTCTCATTTACTCTCTGCCATTCATATGTGATATCAGAGCAACTAGCAAGTCAGATAAGCTTATGGCTTCTGTTAAACTATAATAGCTGGATGTTGGTGGATGTTTTATCACATGGAGGGGGGCAAAATAGGCTGTGTGATCTCAGTGGTGTATTGATCAGTAGACATGCTGTGAAAACCCTACCCACAGCATTGGTCCAATGTGTAGAACCGACTGTGTATGCATGTTTGCCACTGCTTGTATCCCCATCTGTGTTCATTTGATAAGGGTAATCCGCAAGAACACAAATGCTGGAGAAGTAACCGTGCTGCTCCGAAACATCAATCCTCACAATATCCCAAAGGGACACGATATTGATCTGTTTAATGTGAGCATTCATCGCTGTGACGAATAAAGCGTGAACCACCGTTATCCACTGGCATCTCCTGCTGTTGCAAGCAGGAGAGTAAAAAGGAGAATAACTTACCAAAATGTGCGATGAAAGATAAGTTAATGTTTTAATGTAGAAACAATGAGAAGGTCTTTACTCTTATCTTTATTGTTATTACACCATTTTTTTGCACCTTTCAAGACATCCAGGTTGCCATTGGCTATAACAATTGCAAAAAGGAAAAAAAAATTATGCATAGAAAAAACACTGTTCATATGCAGTGAATTTAAGTCTTGTGTGTTTTTGCCTAAACTGAGTCACTGTTTATTAGCATATAACAGCATTGCTTGCAGTATAACACAGACATCCAGGGTTTGGAGAGGAGATATGACTAAGGATAGATTTCTCATTACCCATGAGGCAGGGATAAACTGAGTCACATGGCAGAACTTGAAATGATACCCCTTCACATATTCACAAAGGCTCATCGGTTGTACGAGTACTACATTTCCCTTACTATCGCCTACACAAAAGCAACATAGGTTTAAATTAATCAGCATTTCAAATGTGTGTGTGTGTGTTCTTGAGCATAAAAAGTTGTAAAGATGTAGGAGGGGTCCCTGGAGTTGCTCTGTATCTTGCACAATATTTTCCAGTTATGCCTTTACTTCCTTTCCCAGTCCTGACCCTTGATGCACATGTTTAGGTCATAAATGTCATGACAGTCAAAAAAAGTTTGATTTGATTTATGGTGTTCATGCCATGCCATGCCTCAACGCAATGCAAATGCTCGCCAATGTGTATCAGACTTGAGATAAATTGCTAGCTCTGAACTTAAACTCGTGCATTTCAGATGCATGGAACAAACACATTCAACACTTGGCGGCATTTACCGCGTTGTAGTGCAGCTGTAATTATGCATTCACTGTAAATAGTTTGCCTCAAAATTTCAAGCAAAAGTACACCATTTCTATTTTAAATGCACCTTCTTTTAGTGATGTTTTCCTATTAAAACTTTAACTGCAGGTAGATTTTGTGTAGGAGAGTCCATGATAGCTGCCAATCGCACATTTCCAATACATTTGATCATATTGATGGGACGATTACGACGCAAGGAACGGTCCAGTCCCTGCTTCCAAGCTGGTAGAAGTGATATGACCTATTCTTAATCATCAAGAATAGGGAACAAGATAAACTTGATCAAAACATAAAGGAACAGAGGTTTAAACCTAAAGAGAAAGAGGAAGAGGAAGATGAGGATAGCCCATGACATAAAGTTGGAGGCAGAAACAATACCTACTGTGTCATATAAATAAGAAATCTAAAGCGACAATCATGACTCATGTTGAGGTCGGAACTGATGGGAGGTTGCTGGCAAAAGACAATTCCCCCTGTCAGCAAATACTGAGTGCACAAAGTATGGCCTATAAAGTCGACTCAGCAGGTGCAGGCAATGTGCCTGTGATTGCTTATACACTTTCACTGGTTTGGTCAGCATTGAATTTGCACATGTAAATTGCTGCAGCTCATCTCAAAGAGGAGCATCAACTATCAAAGTGAATCACGTGGCACTATAAGGAGTTCAAGTAACTCTGTCTCATAAAAAAATGGAGATGCTGTGGAAAACAAAAGAAATGTAATGGTTGGAAGTGATCTCTGTCTATTTATTTGAAAACTGAACAAAGAGGGCAAAAATTTAAAGGCACAAGGGGTTGCCAGAGTGGCATGGCTAACTTTAAAGTATAAACCCTTCAGGTGCCACCTCAGGTAGCTGACGAGTGACAGAAATATACCAGTTTGAAGCAGATTATTAAAGATACTGACATGTGCCTGCACATTTCAACAGGACAGATCTTGTCCCTGTGCAAGAAGCTACGCAGAAGTGTTATGGTTATTTTATGGTAGCACTAGAACGGTCATAAGATAATGTGGAGAAACTTGAATTTTCAGTAAGTATATTTTGGGACAACGCATCAACTCACTTAATCAAGTTTTTGGAGCTGACTCCAGAACTCCTGATTCAGATTAATGAACTTCTTCTCAAGTTCTTTGCAAGCCTGTTAAAAAGTCATTTATTTCATTCAAGTGTATTAAAGTAGGGTTATACTGATTATATAAGTGGGTTATCCATGTGTGCATGTGTGCGCGCCGATAAACCGTAATCATTAAGTTTGCCTCAGTAATAAAAAGAAAACAATCATTTTGGTAGAAATACAATGACAATAGTATTTCATAAATATTTTCAAAAAATAGCAACAAGACAAATTAAATGAACTAATAGCCAAGTAAGTTTAAAAATAAAGAAATCATTGTACATATCTGTGTAGTAAAATATTGTATGTGAGAAAATTGTGGACAAGCGTTTTTAATAAATCATGCATCAGAGGGTTCAAATGTGGATAAGTCTCATCTGCAACCAGTTTTTTGTAAATATGATTAACCAATAATTTATTGAAATGAGCAGGACCTTACATGAACTGTCATTGCTGCCTTTATGCATGTATAAGTTTCCTATTCTGTGTGTTATTGCACGCCCATACCGCCACTGATGATGGGTTTAGAACTCTGCCGATAAGCTGGATAGCCCCTTTCCTATTTTAGCCTGGAGGATGCAGTGTCCATAACTTTCACATCTAAAATTCTGCTTGTCAGACCACAGGACAGTTTTCCACTTCACCTCAAGCCATCTCGGATTACTTTTGGTCCCAGGCATTTGTAAATGCACCGAATGACACCGAGAGGTGTTGCTGAGCCCATGCAGCGATTTCCACCACAAAATGTCACTTTCTAATGTAGTACCGCTTCAGGCCCTGAAAGCCAGCAGCATTCACTTTTTGCTCTTCCACCTTATACCTCGCAAATGGACATTTCTCCCTTGAATCTTTTACATACTGTGGAGGGTGAAATCTCAAAATTTTGTATGAATTATAGCCTCTGATTAGCTTTCATAATTATGTCTCTATTCATTGTGTATCATGTGATTATGCGCCACTTTCATATAATCACAATAAGCACAAAATAAATGCAACTTTATTGGTATTTAAGTGTTATGTTATGTTTTCTTTATGTTAAGTGTTAAGTCTTTTTTATCAGTATCTAAGTGCCAATTCTCAAATATGTGTGTTTAGTTAATGAAGAATTATATGTTAATTGGCTTTTGGCAGCTGCACACTGCTCTGCAGCTAGGAACAGTCGGTCTCCATGTGTCACAGGTAAAGAGATGCACTGGAAGGATTACCAGACAGACCCCGGGGGAAGAGGCGATGTTTGCATCAGCCTGCCAATAGCTGTAAATAGTCTCGCTCTGCCAGAAAGTCGCAGTTGTCTCCTGTTCCACAGACAAATGACTCCAATAAATGAACAGCTCATTCAGCATTCACACCCCCCCTTCCCTATTTTAACCCCAAATCCTACAGTTCAAAACGCCTGAATCATAGCTCATAAATCACATCTCTCCCATCACTAGGAGGTTCAGTCCATCTTATACATTTTTTATATATGACCCCTGCAACAAACTCAAAGAGTGACCTGTCTAATTTGTTAACGCAAGATCGACAAGTGCAGTAATGTTTGTTTTACAAGACACATGACAACTGAAACAAAAACAAAATCATCATATAAACCAATATGAGAACAGTATTAAAATATTATCCAGTTTACAGCCAATTTCAAATGGCAAAGGCTTCTGCCAAGAGACTCAGTTTTAGGTATCCCACTTTAAACCTTAAAGCAGAAGCTGCAATGAGAGCAGAATTAACAGGTTTTCAAACGATTCAACCGATATTTGTGTATTTTCCATCACTCTCCATTTTCATCCTCTAAGACTTCTGCAATATAACACCAAATTCTTTGTTTCCACCATCATGTCAGCTGCAGACGCCACCATGGAAAGCAAAGTGCTATCAGCATCACTGTGTGCTATAAATCAAGCTTTCATTTTGCTAGAGATTTTCATATCCAGCAGTCAGAGTTGCATGGTGAGAGCAAGGCTTATCGGAGAATAAATGCATTTCTTTAGAAGAAAAAAAAAGATGGATAATTGTATGGCAGTTGCATTGGGTAGTGAGTATTCAAAGCAGGAAAAATATGTTGATATCTTTTAAGCTAAATGTCAAGCAGAACAGTTAAAGCCTCAATTAAATAAAGTAGTTTTTACAACATATTTCAACTGAATGAACATAAGCTTATGCATGTTTATATTTCCATTAACTGCATGCATTTATCACATAATTGATAAAAACATCATGACCAATCCCACTATCCATTATTGAATCTAGATGTTCATTTATAGGGTAGTGGAACAGTACCAAAGGGTAAAGACTGCAACATATTAAAATGAATTATCTCTGAGGGCTGATTAATATTTACAACCCACCAAAAAAGCTTTTATATCAGATTAGCTTTGTTTGCAGTGATCACAGCCACATGAGTTGATCGCCGTTACCTCGTCTGCCCTGTCTTCGCCTATCATCGCTGTGTCTTTCTCATAAGACTACAAAATGACAAAGGCGGAGTTGGCTGACTATTCTCCTTAATGTAATTTCCTCTGCTTTCTCCATCTCACTATCACCATCTTCAAAAGCAGATGATTTCAGTAGATTTCAAACGAGATGCGCAGTGCCGTTTTATTGGTGTCTGGGGTGTGTGGTGATTGCAGTATTAAATAGCTGTTAAATCAGCCATTGTACCGGTGCTGTCTGCAGATCTCCAGATAGACAGGTGCTCCCAGAATATCCCAATCATCGGCAGCAACTCACTTATCTATCTCCTAATTAGGAAAGCAAATGCATCCAGTGTTTTTCCCAGGGCTCTGCTCAGACAGGAGCACTAGCTGTTTGTGTCACATTGTAGAAACCAGGGAAACAATTCATATCAATAAACCCCTCTTGGCCTGATTCAGATGCACCGATATGGTTCTAGTTGGTCGCTCTCATGGATGCTCTGTCTTACTTACAGGCAGTGGCAGGGGAGTAAAGATTTCTAATAGGTGACACCTCAAGCTGGAAGCTGGTGATAAACAGTGAAGGGTAAAAGAATAAACTGTTGGGGTAAGTGCTATAGAATCATTTGTCATGGATAATAATGTCGGCCTTCTGGTTTTTTGGGAGTCTATTTGATGGAAGTACAAGATGGAAATCAAGTAGATTCCTTGGACAACTGGATTAGAATGTTCTGTTATGGATGTGGAATAACTGACCATGCAGGAAGGAGTGTGTTTTTCTGCCAGATAATCTTTTAAGAGTTGATTTCTTTCAGACTTGTGGTTACTTTGACTCCGGGGAATTTAGTTTTACATCTTTATGTGAATGGATGCTGGCCGTGTTAAATGGCTTGTTTTTAGAAGCACTGAAAGTGACTCCAAGCTGAAACTGAAACCTTTCAAATGACCTGCTCTTCATAGTGGAGCTCTCCTCTGGAAACTCCTCCAAATGAACCCTGGTGTTTATCACTACCTCTACGCTAAGTCGCTGAGGAACAAAGTGATTACACTGTTCCTTCCATATGGAAGCTTAAGAACCATTCCCACTGGGCTGTGAAATCCTCCCACAAAATCCCAGCATAACCCTCATCTGGTGTAGAAGCACTCTATTTGGCCAGGGCCATCCAGAAACTATGGGCAAAATGTAACTTTCTCTTGGCAGAACACAGGGTTCAACAGCTGAGCTCAATAATATTTCATCCTACCTGGAGAACAGCAGCATCACCTGAGTTTGGCTGAGTGGATGATCACATCACAGATATGTGTGCCATTTTATACAGTTGGTTAAAGTCATGTAACATTCAAATCTCAATGTGCCCTCGAGTTAGATTTAAATCATTCTGACAGACGTTTAATGTTATGATGACTGTTATGAAATATACATTTCTTCCCTCTTGTTCGTGGAGGGGTTTTTCAAAGTTAATGAAGCTTGGTGAAGTTAATGAAGTTAATGATGCCAGTGGGCATCACATTGTATGTGGAACATCATTGAAATTTATGTAGCATGGGCCCTGGATTGAAATGCAGTTGGTGTCTTGCAGGCATGAACAAGCAGAGGAAAGGCTAAGCATTGCTTTTCTGTAGATTTGCACATCACATATGTTTCCCACTAAACAGTGACCAAATATTTATTTCCAGAGTGCATTTACAGTATTGTCATGCTGTGACATTGCCTTTATTAAGCTGTAATCTTTGGAGAAATCGGCTGTGCCTTCAGTGATGGTGCAGAGCACCATAAGAGAGCAGCATATGAGAGAACCCAAAAGCAGCAGAAAGGAGATTTGTTCTAGTCCTTTTTTATTTCCTGACCAGCTTGCCTCCTGCTCTGTTTATAGTGTCCCCTCTTTGTAGATATAACATCCAGGCCTTTGACAGTCTCAAGAATGTGTTTACACATTTGAACAAAGAGGTAAATAACCACTTACAAAAAAAAGCATGGTAGCCTGTTTCAGAGGAATTGATGGGGTAGGTGGGGTGGGGGGCATTCACTGGCAAAACCAATGATGCACTTCTGGACCAGCCCCAGTTTGACAGAGGAAAAACAGAATTGGCAGGATGAGGGAAAAAAACAGTTGTTGATTATATTAGAAATAATGGCACCAAAATTAATAATGCAGCTTTATCACAAATTAATAAGGAGCTTCAGAGAAAAATAGAAAACTTGGATCTTTTTCTACCAGGTGTGATGAGTCATAGTTGGTGAGTGTGGGTGATGAGTTATTAGTTACAGGTATAAAAAGATATGGCCCCTGATAGGCTATTGGGCAGGTGTAGGAAAAAATGATAAAATCATTCAATCATCTGACAATCACCTGGCAAGTTTAGCCTCCGGAGTGCCTCATCTAACCTGAAACTAAATTTCATGGTAATTACTCCAGTACTAAAAACTCTCACTACACTATTTGTGTTAATTTTCCATTTAAGGTGCAGCATGAAATGAAATCAAAGGTATGTAACAAGATAGTAAATACATCTTAATTTGAACAATTTTAATAAAGCAAAACTGTCTATATTTTGCACCTAATGGCTTTACTAAAATAACTTTTATGCTGAATTAGGCATTTGTATCTATTTGCTGTGGGTCCACATACATGGCAGCCACCATATTTGTCCCACTGTTTTTACTGTGGTGTCTCTGAATGGACATGAACAAATTTAAGCTCTCTTACAGTATGTTATAAATATGTCTGATTTGAGCATTGTCATACGTTGCCAGCCTTTACATACATATAGTTATGAAGTCAGTTCATCCACAAGTGTTGATTTCAGAGTCCATCCATTTTCTGACCCGCTTAATCCAAGTGGGTCGCGGGTGTGCTGGAGCCTATCCCAGCTGTCAAGGGGCGAGAGGCGGGGTACACCCTGGACAGGTCGCCAGTCTGTCGCAGGGCCTGATTTCAGAGTTCACTCCCAAATTCTGACATCAATTACAGACACCGGCTTATAGTTTCCGATTTTATTGGGCCATATTGTACAATGCAGTTCATTGAACATCACTGGCATCCCCTCCTCCCCCACCTCTGGTCCTACCATAATCTCTCTCAAAATTTGCAATTAACCTTTTGTCTTTTTTTCAGCTGTTAAGATGACCTGAATTCATAAAGCTATTACCCACGTGTATATCAGTTTTAATGAAAAGCACCTTTATGCTCATCTAAATTTAATGTCTTTATCCTTTTGTTCATGACCAAAGTCCAGATTTCAAAATAGCAGAGCAGTTTTTAAATGTATTAGTTGTAACATGCTTACTCTGTGCTTGGTGAACAACATATTTGTGATGATTGCAAACATTCCTAACCCAAGTATTTTTTCGAGGAAGACTCGGCAGCAGATTATCTCACAAGTATCCTTATATTCCCCCACAGTGAGATAAGTAGTCACCGTTTTTTTCCAGCTGATAATGAAACTTTGAAAAGGAGCAGTTGGAGGAAAAACACCAAAAACTCTCCAGACAACATAAATGATTTAAAAGTTACTCCAAACCAGTCAGAGAAGATATCCATGATGACTTTCGAAATGTCAATAAAGGCTTTTTTGCCTTTTCTTTTGTTATTGCAGACTCTCTGGCTCAGACTATAAGCTGGAATGAACTGTAGGATATCAAATCAGTGATTCACTATGACAAACAACTATTAGGAGAAGACTTCAAAGTACCAGGGCAAAATTCCCACACAGATCCAGGCTCAGTTCCAGACAGCAGTACCTTTGATTCACAGGTGCCTCACGCATTATGGATGATCAGCGGAACACTGCAAATAGCTCTTTCACGACAAAGAGGTGACACAGCCACCATGCAGCTATCTACCACCACACTCGCTGGCATCCTTTTCCTAAAAACGCTAACAAACATTTGGTAAACAGGTGGTAAATTAAAAATGACAGATTCCCACATGAGATACTTTTAAGGTTCAAGATGAACGCTCCACCGACAGACGCAGTCATGGGTCAAGAGTTAATTTCAGCAGCAAGACAAAATGGATGATTTTTATACAGTAGCACACAGTTAACATTCACACCCTGCATGTTCTTGCCTCAGGCCAAATGAAAGTAGATCCTCAGATCAGGGAAACATTTTGAAAGATTCAGCAAAAATCCAAATATTTGATCTACAATGCTTCATTGAGGAAGTAGTCTTATCTTGGCTGTTTCTAATGATATTATGAAAACACTTACAGAATATATTGAATGCAGTGGTTAATAAAATATATAGATTGACAGAGGGAGACCATTATAAAAAAACCTCCCAGTTGATAAAAGGTGTTTAGGCTCTGACTTCGGCCATCGTTGTAGATGAAATCCTCTGATCTGTGGTTACCTTTGTGGAGCCACTCATTAGTTGGCTGCTGTGTCACCAGGAGGCTTGGAAAGATCAAATAAACGCTAGCAGCTTACCAAACCAATTTCTGTCTCTTCCCCTCACAAACACAATGATATACACATCTCCATGTCATTAAATCTGAGATTGAAAATCTCTGGTCATACACAGAAATGTAAAGCAGATCTTTGACTCACTTTTCGGAGGAGTTATTTATATTTTCTGTTTTTGTATTTTAAATAATGATTAATTTATTTATAAAATAGAAAAACATAGATTATGTTTGATTCTATGTGCATAAACCCAAAAGCTGAATATAAATCTTGTAACAAGATGCGAGGTTCTCATGAACTTCTGCCGTGGCACAAGGTTTACAGTCTGTATATAAACGTCAACTTTGGAACTTAAAATATCAATTTAGATATGCTTCTGGGTGTCTTTAAACAAATTCTGAGTAGACAATCGTAAAAAGTGTTAAGTTTTTAATTGAACTCCATTCACACAGCTTGGAACAGCATGCGGAGTGTGAAAAGCATGCAAGAACAAGTGCAACAATGCTGATATACTCCAGTTTATGCAATGGAATTGAAGGTGGTGATTCCATTAAGGTGGTGATTCCATTAAGTCGAATGCTACAGATGACCTCTCCATGTCCATTCCAAACAATGTTACTACGCTGGCTCTGTGCCTAGACAACCCCGTCATGTCCAGCACAGACTGGGAACCTTGCCATAGCGGCCAGGATGGATACATGATCTCTAGCAAGGCAACTAATTCTTTGAAAATCAGTTTTCATTCTTGGTGTTAGGAAAGACAATTAACGCCCCAACATGCAGATTGTAATGCCTAGCCTCTAATTTCCTGTCCACCAGTCACCAGTAGCTCTTTCTATATTTCCAATCATGACAGTCACTGTAAGTCATTGGCTTCAGGTTTCCTCAGCCTTTTCTTAAGAAAAAAACTAAAATAAAGAATAACCTCTGCTTGCTTCTTTTAGTTCTGAATGTGCTGCAGCAGAATCCAGACTTGGTGGCAAAATTAATCATTGCCCTTAATTTTGCTGTGGATTGATCACCTAGTTTCTGGATGAGTGCTCCAGACAACAGGATGTGACTAAATTATCCCATTTAGCCACTCATACAGAAATTCAGCTGTCAGATTTAATTCTGTCGAGGTGTTCGGTTCAACAAGCTGAATGCCATCCAAACAAATCATGCTTTCATCAGTTTCAGTGTGAGAGCGTGGTTAGGTGCTATCTGCCAATCAATGTCCAATACTGTTGGGCTTATTGTTTTAATTTCACCGAAGAGCTGCAGCGCTTGCCTTTTCATTTTGAAAATCCTGAGGCATGTCACTGAGCTGTTCACAAAGATATAGTGAAGATAGAAATGAAACAATACATTTGTATTTGTTTATGCTTGCTCAGATAAAATGTTGCTGAATCAAACAAACAGACATTTTAATGGTGACAAAACAAGCCATCTTGACAAATGATTGACATCATAAACAGAAAAATTTGATTTGCATTGCTGACGAGAAAAACATAGCATTCTTTGAAGTTATTATTCATAGAAGTGGCATTAAAATTACAAAGATGTGCAGATGCCATCTTCACTTATACGTAGTAAACAAATCAATCTTAAATTCCCCAGTGATTTACATTCAGCAGGACTGAGAGGTGAAGAGAGGAACAATCACAAAGCATTTGTATTCTTTGAGCATAAAAAGCCACTTTGGTGGTGGTGTGAGCTAAGCTCCAATACTGAAGACCAATCATTTTATGCTCTCTGAAAGATGGTCTTCATGACTGTCTGATTAGAATTTCACTTGTTAAGCGACTGATTTGAAGGACGCCCTCTGACTCTTGGTAAAAGAGATCTTATTACCATACACCCGTCCAGAGTTCAGGACCAAATGAGCTACAGTGAGAGGAGAAGCCGTCTTAATTCCCTCGAGCAATCAGATATGACCTCCCACTGCTTGTGTTCAATGTGCAGAAGACATGAGAGGAAACTCTCGATTTAGAGCAGCAAAAGTTCAAGGTGCAGCAAATGATGAATTGCGCTTTCTAGAAATTGTATTGGTGTGGATTTCACCAAACTGAGCGTTTAAACAGCATAGCTTTTATAGTTTTCATAGTTTATATGAGAATTTGCACAAGTTAGCTGCTTGAGAATAAACTGCAAACCTACAAAATTCATAGAAGAAAAATAGCATTACATTATCTTCACAAGTCATGTTGCAACAAAACTGAAAACTATAATTCATTGCTTTTGTTTTTTCTGAAGACTTTGAAGTATCATAAAAATCTAAATATGTAATTACCCTGTATTATGTTGATGCTGTGTGTGAAATCTTATCTCAAATACATTTTTGAATGTCAGCAGACAGTTTGGAAAGAAATTTCTTCCTGAAAATGAGTGACAAGAGGCAACTGTTCTCATAATTTATAGCTGCAGATTTGATCTTAAAACTTCAATTTTATTCTGTCAAACCATCTCTGATTCAAGTTAGTTCCAAAAGCATAACATCTGCTGGTTGAAAACAACTTATTTAGGCAGTAACCGGCTTTGTGGGCCTTTGTTAAACCGGTTAAGTTCGATTACAAACATTACTTTGCAGTTTCCATAAAAATAACAATTTATCTACCATTAAATGGACTGATGTTTAAATAGATGCTCGCTCTGTCGGTCACTCGAAGATTATATTTCCTCCCTCCATCTCGTCTGTGTGAGAACATTATAGTTCTTTGTTCAGACCAGTTGAAAAGCTTCTAAATTGTGCCCATGGGAATGGCTAATAAAAAGCAGTTTGAATGCTTGGACTGTGCCATACATCGCTGGGATCACTGCCTGAAATCTAGTGCACAGCAGCTGATTTTGAAGCTGATATGAGAATAAAAAAAGTTAAGGTGGGAATTTCTGGAATGGCTGAATACACTTCTTTGTTGTTTTCCTTTTGATTTCTTTCTTTTACTAGAGATGTTTTATTGCCGCTAAGGTACCTTTTCATGTTGATGCAATAACTGACCAAGCTCTTTGTGATGATGGATGGCCATCGCTTTGAAGAATCGTGCATGACTGGAGAGCATGTAATGAAGTCGGACCTTCCATTTGCAGTTACATAGCAGGACTGGAAGGAAAGAGTTAATAAAACTGCTTTGCGGCTCATGTACTTTGTTGTCATGGTCACAACCTCATTGTAGTGAGGTAACAAATAGCCAGAATATGGTACGGCCATCATCACATGAGACACTGGACTATGTTAGAAACTTTTGATGTGGAATTAAAGGTTTTAATGATTGCTCATTTAGAATTCCCCTCATTAAACCAGGTAGGGTGCTTAATCATTCATAATTCAGCCAATCACATGAAAGCTAATCGCTTGAGTGAAGTACTGGCATGCATGTCTATCAATGGTTTCTACAAACACTTACTGTAAAGGCATTGACATTGATGTCATGCCTTGGATGAATCAGCCCACTTTTTGAAGTCCTAGACAGCATATTTCCACCCTGTCTTGAAGCTGTGAATGTTCTCAACCTGATTTTTGTTTTTGTTGTTATTGCTTGTTAAGGTAGCTCTCATGGTAATTTAGGGTTTCTTTACATATAAAATATGACAAGCATATAACATTTGGATGTTTTTGTCCTGCTTGCAGATTGAACATATATTTCAGTGTGGCAGTATCATTGGAACAGCACTGCCTTTTGTCTGGAAGCGTTTGGTGGTTACAGACTGAGGTTTAAGGCGGCGTGTTCTATAATCTCTTTAGCTGCTTTAAAGCCTTTGAGACAAAAGATACTCGGCCTAAGAAAATGGAAAGAGAGAGCGGTGCATGCGGTGCAGCACACATGCAAAGGAAATATTTGGCCATAGCATTGTATTATGCGAAACAAACTGTATTCCAGTGAGGAGAAAATATTCTTCACAAACCCCATTTTAACTTTATATAGCTAGAAAAGGAAAATTAAATATAGACTTACGCTATTTAAATGAAGAAGCATGAGCTGAATGGACTGTTTTATGCACCATGTTTGAAGTAGCAACCAACAGACAGCTGTTAGGAGGCATTAAGCAGATATAATTGGAAACTCTGGGGAAAACATTTAAAAAGGGTCGGTGGGAGGATACGTGAAAAATGCACTGTAAATTTAAAGGAAGTCAATTCATTTATGCATTTTGAGTGTCATTAAATGCCCAAATGAAATGTTCCTAGAATATAAGAACGACTGCTGCCTTTCAGCTCCCAAATGAAAACCTAATGTGATCCAAAAGTGAAACAACATGAAATAAAAGGACTCAGACCTCCCAGAATCACACAGGTGTTACCATCTTACATTCGAACTGTGAACACTAACCACCGTTTATTCAGTGCCGTGACTGAACCCACATTCAGCTCATGTTAATTAGAAATTTGCAAAATATTATAATGTACATTAGTCGCTCCAGTTACGTGCCATGCAAAACATTTAATCAATAATGGTTGCATATTTATTCATGTTAGTTCAGTTGGAATCACCTGTGAGCAGCTCCATACAGCTGCTTCGGGTACTCAGCTGCACCTGGAAAGGATGGAGGAAAAAACTGAAACAATTAGGCAGCTCATTATTTCTTCACTTACAATGGAGAAAAGGATGTTTTGAAAATTAAATCGAATAGAAAAGTAAAATTAAGATAAATATGTAATGGTGGCCAGCCCAAGCAAATGAGATTAGAGATCGAATATTCAGAAAAAACATGAAATAAAACATGAATTAAATATAAACAAAAAAAAATTTAAAATAATTACACAATGGTCATTGAAAATTTTTCTCCCTACTTGTGTGCATTATTTTTGTAAAGGTACACATAGTTTGGCTAGTTAAATCAGTTACATAACTCTGTTAATGGCATCATCATAGAAACGCCATATTCAACTGGTTCAGATCAGCTGTTTCTTGACTGGTGAGTTTCAGATGCGTGTTGCAGCTTGACATATTTGTTCAGCATGAAAAGTACTCTTAGCCCAACATAGAATAGTTCCTATACTTAAGCGAATCTAGCAAGTTTTGTGCATAGAAATAATAATTTCTTATTAAATGTTTACCATGTGGGACCATGGTATAAGTGGATTGAACAACTCGGACCCGTGCAGCAAACGGTTTAAATGTACTTCACGGAGGTGTTCCATTGCATGTCTTGATGTTTACAACAACAAGACGTGTTAAAAACGTAAAATAGTATGGGTCAGAGTTGTTTAATCCTGACTTATATATCCTCAAGTAAAACAGGCAGAAATTAATAGTCAGAGAAATAAATAAGCTATTAATTTATGTTGGACAACTTAACATTCGGATCAAAATTTCTGGAAGCCGTGTCCTTGTACGTAAACAAAATTCAAGAAAAGTTTTGCCATGTAGCAAAATAATGAGACATCATAATGGCAGTAATTTTTTCAGCCTGGGAAGTCAGAACATTTCCTGGCTTTGCAGAAAGTTGCTGAAGTCTTACCCATGGTGCGCTTTTCACTCTAGTGTGCTCTGTGTATTATAGCTTAACATTACCATTGTGTCCTGGTATTTGCATTTCTTAGAAAAGCAGCCTCTCGGGGTTGTCAGCATGATTGTAGACCTTTCTACCTGAGGCTCAAGAGATGAAATACGGAAAATTAACAAAACTAAAAATCAGAGTCTTCACTCTTAAGCAACAAGCCTACAGTCTAATTCCATATGTAAAGCATACTTTATACCCTGCTGTGCTCTATTCCCTGCAGCAGTGTCCGTGCCTGATAAAATATAAGTGTTCTGAGAAAAAAATGGCTGCGTATTTGGTGCCAAGCAAAGATGTTTTACACTACAAAAGAAAAAGTCTGTCAATCAAATGAAGTGTATTCATTTTTTCTCTTCCACCTTATCTTGACGCTACTTTCTCAGTATTCCTGCCCTTTTCTGTCCTTACAGTATGCAAGGGTTGCAAGGGTTTTAAAAAAATTAGAATTACCCCTCAGAAATGCAAAATTTAATTCAAATAGAGTGACAACTTTTTGGAGTAACATTTCCGAGTGGCTCAATCAGCTTTTTTCCGTCACTCTGCGCTCTGAGTTCCTCTTACCTACTTTAATGATTTCTTGTGCTTCTGAGTGAAAGCATTAACTGATAAAGCACTTAGTTTCTGAGTTTTACAGTTGAAATGTGCACACAGTTACACTTTGAAATGTGTGGTGCAAACGAGGAATAGATATTACACTTAAAATTCAGGGGCAGGTTCTTCAAAACGGTGGAATAGGAGTGAAATAAACCATCTAGTGCTGCACTGCCATAGTTCTACGATGATTGCTGCTTTTAATTCATTAGAAATGTATTATAATAGTGTTTTTTATTATACATACTGGAATAAGTTAAACCAAGTGCATGCTGTATCTGTGTAGTCATTGATTATGTATAAGTTTAATTATGTCTTTTTCCATTTTTTTATCGAAGGTTCACCATCACTGCTTTAAAAGTGCATCTGTATTCAGCAATAGCTCAGTGCTACAATTCCCGCACCAATCAACAGAGTCGTTGTCTACAGGCCTAAGCTGAAACCACAGGAGACCCAGGATCACAGTATCACCTGTGATCTTAACAATACATCTGTCCTTGTAATTGCCTTGGCTGACATACATAGCTATATGAAATGTACAGTGAAGGGGTTGGCATATAGCCGACGGACTTTGCTTGCTTTTGGTATTGGTCTAAAAGGGTTAAGGAGCCATCCCTCACCAAATTCTCAGCAGTAGGGAAGGCAAGGTATTCTCAATCTTGCAGAAAATAGCTTTTTTTAAATTGTTTTCTCAAATACTTTCATTACTGAGGATGTTAAAACCACCAGGTAGTTATTCAACACCTTGGGCAAATAGAGTAACTGAGCGGCTTTCATCATATTTTCTGGCTTTCACTGCAGGTGAGTCTGTCGACATGTAGGGGGGAAATGAAGTTGTGTGCACAGGATCTTAATGTGTTGTCTCTGGGTAAGTTTCTCACTTGGATAAGACCTACGTATG
>JAVQJG010055126.1:0-15629 GCA_036024015.1 Craterocephalus amniculus | reverse complement strand
TCAGAGACTGATTAATTTATAGTTAGGTCTTCTCACCTTGGCCTAAAATCAAGTAAATATAAAGGTGGGTGGTGCTCCGTTGGCTTTTATAATTAGAAGAGGCATTTAACGCTACAACGATAATATCACAAATTTTACATCCCTTCTTTGTTTTTATTCTCTTGCTATTTCCTGTTTTTCAAGATTCTGTGCATAGGCCAGGATCAGAGTTGACGTGGAGGTTGGAACATTCTCCCGCCATATATATAATTGCCATACACTGATTTTTGGATGTGCGACAGCTTTATAAATGAGGCTCCTGAAGTGCCTGGGAGTCCTAAAAGACGTCATGATTGCTGCAGATGGAATATTCTGCTTCTGTTTTTTCTGTCATACTTTGGTTTATTCATTTTGCATCTGTGTTTGGTCTGTGTCTGTGTCATGTCTGGCAATTTCTATGCCAAGACTAAGGCTAAGTTTGACCCAAGGTAGAGTTTTGTGCCACCAGCTTTTTTTAATAACTTTCTTCTGTTTTTGTCTCCTTTTAATTTAAACAAGGCAAAACAAGAGCATGCTGAGATTTAGATATTGACATGGTATAAGTTAGAAAAGAGTTAAACCGGGGTGAATGACTACTGGTGAAATATAGCAGTATGTGTGAGGATTGCATTACATTGTCTCCAGGGTGCTTCTTACTCTCTGTGAAGCTGCTCACTGATTCTGATCTTGGATTTAAAATTCAGGTGTTCAGTCTCACCTGCCCATCCATAGGATGCTAGGTGTGCAGCGCCTAATAAGGATACCCTTTGGGAAGTACACTCACCACTAGCTGGAGGGGACTTTTATGTTGCTGGCTAGGGAGCCTCCTGGGTTAATAAGCTTAAGGTTGCTGTGGACAGAAAAAAAAGACAAGCTGAGCATCCTAGAGATTATGTTTCACTTGCTTCAAGGGTTGCACACTTGTCAATCAGAATCCGACTGTCTGGTAAGCTTACTGGGAAGCCTTTGGTTGGCCTGCCTGGACAAATATAATATGAAAGTTATTCTCATATTTTTCCCCCTTCACTGAAGTGTGAGTATCACTGAATTTGAGTATTTTCCATCTGGCCTGCTGTTCAAAGCTGAAAATCTGAAGCACAACACTCTCACATCAACATTACTGCAAACAGTGCATGAAGTAGAGATCTTTTGTATTATACAGACATATGACCAGTGTTTGGGTCAATGCAAAAAGTATTAACAGTAACATAGTCTGAGATCATGTTCAGTCTCTGCTAAAACTGAAAAATCCTGTGATAAGGGGAGTGGTATCTTCCTTGAAAAATTATACTGCATCAGGTGTCGGTCCAGGCAAGTTTGTATAGACAATTTATTACATAAATCATTTAAAGTGTTACAGCAGGGTGCACAAGAATCATTAAGTAGTGCATTAAAAATAGCAAAAAGCAATTAGATCATCATTTAAAGGGACTCTATGTAATCCCAAGTTTTTGTACTAGCGACTGCCGTCTATGGGTCTTAGCGGCACTGAAGCCTGCACGGTAAGCTTGTGCATGACAACCTGGACCTATTTTCTAGCATGAAATACAATCATTTACTCACACAGACAGTTTTGGTGTAACTTGAACTCCTTCGGGAGATATTTAGATCCACTCGTGATCAGCGTACATCCAATATAAAGGGAGTGAACGGGGCCAGCTCACACAGCCTCTAAATAAGGCAATTTCTGCCACAAAACTCCTTCATTTCAGCAATGTTTTGTTACAAATTGCTGGTCCGAAACCTCTCTGAGCTCCTTGTGACTTGGAGTTGCGTTTTTGAGGCGATCCAACGTTATTTACACCCATTAACTTTGAGTAAGGACTTCGATGACGTCACTTCCGAGCCGAATCACAGTGCCTGTTATGGAGCTCGCAGAGGGATCGTACCAGCGATTCATAACAACATACTGGTAAAATTAAAGAGTTTTGTTCCAGAAATTGTTTTATTTATAGGCTGCGTAAGCTGGTCCGTAACCATTTCACATATACACGCTAGACGTCACATCCGCAGAAACAGCATGGGAACTTCCGGCCCAAAGTAGGTTCAGGAAAATAAGACACAGGCTTATAGATGCACTGGCTTTGAATTGCTTTGAACGATGTTTTAATTGTAAAGGGTCAAATAAAAAGGCAGTTTAAAAGAAAATATTTTCAAAATAGAAGTGTGTTTGATAACTGGTTACTCTGTTGATTTTTTGCCGATGTTAGGATTTTGGATCAATATCATTGACTCATTGACCATATGATTGATGTATCGATGTAGATTGATGTATTGTCCCACCCCTATCAAGCAGCAGCATTTTGGAATAATTGCAGGACAAAGTTACAGCAGTCTAGTTTACTAAAGATACAGGCAGGGGCAGGATTTTCTAAATCCTCCTAAGACTCCTCCTTTAATCCTCTATGTTCTTTAAGTTATAATAAACTGAACAACTGTCATAATATGACTACTGAAGTTCATGTCTTCATGTCTATGACTACACACATGTTTCTGGCTCTGTTGGTGGTTTCTAACTTGCCTGGGTGATGCCGAGTGCAGACTTTTAGTCAGGTTGAGTGCCCATGGGAGATTATTAGAGAAGCGTATTGGCCAACACTCTTCACCACCATTATCCAGCCACCAACTGAAAGAAATCATGGGACCCTATACGAAATATTGACAGGTGAGAGAAAGTGTGCATGTTAAATGGTAGATCCACTGTACTTGGATAGTGCTTTTATAGTCATGTTGAGCACTCAAAGCGCTTTGACATTACATGTCTCATTTACCCATTCAAACACACACACACATTCATACAGCACTTAAACTGGAAAATAGCTGTGGTTCTACACATTCATACCTAGGTAGATGAGTAGTCGGAGAAAATCCACAGTGACATGCACCCTGCAAACAAAGAAAGTATCCAACTGAGAAACCAGGGACCTTTTTGTTGTGATGCAACAGTGCTCACCACCACATCGCTGCACCTGGAAATTAATCTCAGCAAAATGTTATGAAGAATGTGTCAATTCTTGAAATGCAGCATGAGAGGAGAACAGAGAGCAGAGAGGAGGTTTGCAGAAATGTTATGAGAAAGGATTGTGCTGGTGCATCTTTGCAGGTGTTGTTAACATCCATGCCACATAGAGGGGATATGAGAAGTTATTCTACATCAAAGGTGTCATAGAAGATTTTTCTTTTAAAATTTTTTGCAAAATTAGATGTAAATTGGTTCACTGCTTCATAAGGTTTAAATAATTAAAATCTTTAAACATATAATTATTCAAGAGGGACCACCACCCCGGTATCATTATCATTATTCATCAGCTATGAAAGTAATGGGACTTTAAAAACAATGACCAATCATTTTTGTAGTCACTGTGTGTTTTATTCGTCTATTGGACTGTCAGACACTCTTGGGACGTGCTATAAATACTGCGCACGCTCCCGTCTAATGTTCACAGCAGGTGGCTAACAATCACTCTGCTAGCAGTTAGCAACGTCTGATGGCAGACCTAAGGTGGCAACAGCAAAAGGAAGAGTATTTTTCGATGTTGCTAAGAAGAAGAGAGAGACATAAGAAGACGCTTGTGACATGATGGCAGGGTCGGCTAGACGCTGGTATTGCAGCCGAAGCCAAGCTTGTGTACATCATCGTAGACATGGCCAAGAGGTTGGTCATGCGCATGCGCTTTTTTCAAAAACTCACTAATACTCTCTGCTTTCTGATCGGCCACAAACATCTTCTATAACCCCTTTAATGGAAAATAAATATGTTGTCAAATGATTTGATAAATAATCAAACAGCAATTAAAGGCTGTAAAAATAAAAGGGTTAGACATTGTAATGCATTATATTAGGTTAATGTTCGTCCCGTCAACAATAAAAACAACAATTAAAAGATTAATTGAAATACATCTTTTTTTCCCACTAACAGTTACTATATAAAAGCACCTAAAGTTCTGTTTTATATCAGGATATCATCATCTTCATCATCATTCGACTCTCCTCCTGACTCCTCCGGACTGTTTCAAAAGCATCAAGTTGCAGATGCACTAGTCCTTCGTCTATTCAGTCATCTTGAGTGCCAAAACCCAACAACCAGAAAAGATTATGTTATACTTGATGTGGTGTGCATTGTTTATTTTGAGAACATAAGTGTACCCGAGCGCCCCCTAACAGGAATGATGTGTAACATAATGCTTATTTATCAAATGCAAATTTTACTTAACACAATGGAAAAACCCCTCCTTGGGCCGCGACCTTAATGTGGTGGAAAGGTTTGTGCTTTCCTTGCTTCGGCAAGGAACAATACCAAGACCGACACAAAGACCCTTAATGATGACAAGCACAGGACCTATGTTTCCCTCGCCCGGACGCGGGTCACCGGGGCCCCCTCCTGAAGCCATGCCTGGGGGTGGAGCACGGGGGCGTGCGCCTGGTGGCCAGGCCTTAGCTCATGGGGCCCGGCCGCCATAGACCGAAGAGACAGCATGGGCCCCCCTTCCCGTGGACCCACCACCCGCAGGAGGGGCCATAGGGGTCGGGTGTAGTGTGAGTCGGGCGGCAGCCCGAAGGCGGAGACTCTGGCGGTCCAATCCGCGGCTGCAGAAGCTGGCTCTTGGGACGTGGAATGTCACCTCTCTGGTGGGGAAAGAGCCTGACTTGGTGCGGTTAGGTTGAGCGGTTCCGGGTAGATATAGTTGGACTCACCTCGACACACGGCTGAGGCTCTGGAACCCGAGACCTTGAGAGGGGCTGGACCCTTTTCCACTCTCTCTGGAGTTGCTCACTGTAGGCGCCAAGCAGGAGTGGGCATATTGGTTGACCCCCAGTTTGGTGCCTGTGTGTTGGGGTTTACCCCAGTAGACGAGATGGTAGCCTCCCTCCGCCTTCAGGTGGGGGGACGGGTCCTGACTGTCGTTTGTCCTTATGCACCGAACGTCAGTTCAGAGTACTCACCCATTTAGGGGTCCCTGGATGGAGTGTCGGAGAGCGCTCCCCAGGGGACTCCCTCGTTCTGCTGGGGGACTTCAATGCTCACGTTGACAATGATAGTGAGACTTGGAAGGGCGTGATTGGGAGGAACGGCCCCCGCTGATCTGAATCTTGGTGGTGTTTTGTTGTTGGACTTCTGTGCCCGTCATGGATTGTCCATAACGAACACCTTGTTCAGGCATAAGAGTGTCCATATGTGCACTTGGCACCAGGACCACTAGGCCGCAGTTCCATGATCGACTTTGTAGTCGTGTCGTCAGATTTGCTCGGATGAAGAGAGGGGCGGAGCTGTCTATGATCATCACCTGGTGGTGAGCTGGCTCAGATGGTGGGGGAAGATGCCGGTCATACCTGGCAGGTCCAAACATGTAGTGAGGGTCTGTTTGGAAGGTCTGGTAGAATCCCCTTTCAGAAGGAGCTTCAACTCCCACCTCCGGGAGAACTTCAAGCATGTCCCAGGGGAGGCGGGGGATAGAGTCCCAGTGGGCCGTGTTCCACGCCTCGATTGTGGAAGCGGCCAGCCGGAGTTGTGGACGTAAGGTCGTCCGTGCCTGTCGTGGTGGCAATCCCTGAACTCGCTGGTGGACACCAGTAGTCAGGGATGCGGTCAAGCTGAAGAAGGAGTCCTATCAGTTCTTTTTGGCCTGTCGGACTCCTGAGGTAGCTGACAGGTATCAACAGGCCAAGCGGGCCGTGGCTTTAGCTGGTGCTGAGGCAAAAACTCGGGCATGGGAGGAGTTTGGAGTGGCCATGGAGAACGACTTCCGTACGGCTTCAAGGACATTCTGGTCCACCATCCAGCGTCTCAGGAGGGGGAAGCAGTGCTCCATCAAAACTGTGTACAATGGAGATGGGAGGCTGCTGACCTCGACCACCTGGGTCGGTGGAAGGAATACTTTGAAGACCTCCTCAATCCCACCAGCACGTCTCCAGAAGAACGAACAGAGCTGGGGAACCCGGTGACGGACTCTCCTATCTCTCGGGCCAAGGTCGCTAAGGTAGTTAAAAAGCTCCTCAGTGGTAAGGACCCGGGGGTGGATGAGATCCGCCCGGTGTTTCTTAAGGCTCTGGATGCCGTAGGGCTGTCTTGGCTGACACATCTCTATGTCATTGAGTGGACATCAGGGACAGTGCCTCTGGATTGGCAGACCGGGGTGGTGGTCCCTCTTTTTAAAAAGGGGCCCGGAGGGTGTGTTCCAACTACAGAGGGATCACACTCCTCAGCCTCCCTGGTAAGGTCTATTCGGGGGTCCTGGAGAGAAGGGTCCGTCAGATAGTCGAATCTCGGATTTCGGAGGAGCAGTGTGGAACAGTGCTATACCTTCTTCAGGATATTGGGAGTTCGCCCAACAGGTCTACATGTGTTTTGTGGACCTGGAGAAGGCGTTCGACCGTGTCCACCGCAACCTCCTGTGGGGGGTGCTCCCAGAGTATGGGGTGTCGGACTACTTAGTGAGAGCGGTTCGGTCCCTGTACGACCGGAGTCAGAGCTTGGTCCGCATTTCCGGCAATAAATTTGAGTAGTTCCTGGTGAGGGTTGGACTTTGCCAAGGCTGCCCTTTGTCACCGGTTCTGTTTATAACCTTTATGGACAGAATTTCTAGGTGTAGCCGAGGCATTGAGGGGATCCGGTTCGGCGGCCTTAATATTGAGTCTCTGCTTTTTGCGGACCATTTGGTTCTGTTGGCTTCGTCGGGGCGTGATCTCTAGCTCCCGCTGGAGCGATTCTCAGCCGAGTGTGAAGCGGCCGGGATGAGGATCAGCACCCCCAAGTCCGAGACCATAGTCCTCAGCTGGAAAAAGGTGGTTTGTCCTCTAAGGGTCAGGGGTGGGGTATCTCAGGATCTTGTTCACAAGTGAGGGAAGGATGGAGCGGGAAATCCATAGGCGGATCGGTGCGGCAACTGCAGTTATGTTGGCTCTGCATCGTTCCGTCGTGGTGAAGAGGGAGCTGAGCCAGAAGGCGAAGCTCTCGATTTACCGGTCGATCTACGTTCCTACCTTCACCTATGGTCATGAGCTTTGGGTAGTGGCCGAAATGAATTTCCTCCACAGAGTGGCCGGGCTCTCCCTTACAGATAGGGTGAGGAGCTCAGTCATCTTGCAGAGGCTCGAAGTAGAGCCGCTGCTCCTCCGCATCGAGAGGAGCCAGATGGGGTGACTCTGGCATCTGTTCAGGATGCCCCCTGGACGCCTCCCTCGGGAGGTATTCTGTGCACGTCCCACCGGGAGGAAGCCATGTGGAGGGAGGAAGCCTCCTGGAGGGATTAAATTTCTCGGCTGGTCTGGGAGCGCCTCGGGGCGGAAAAGGACGGTACGGTACAATGGAAAAACTTACTTTTAGTCTCAGTGGGAGCTGGGTTGTTGGTCTCCCTTTTTAGCCCATGCATCAAAGTCTGGAGTTAGTTCTGTTGTGGCAGTTTACGTGATGGATCTGAAGTGTTGGTCTGTGAACTTGGATCTGCGGCTGGCTTAGCTAATGTTCATGACACTGAACATATTTATCCACACATGTAGGTTGAGCCGAACAATGGCAGCATCTTCTGTGCCGTAGGTCCAGAGACATCTGCTTTCCCCACCATACATTCTTTTAAAAATAAATTGAGTCTGTATGGCATCCAATGTCTGAGCAGTAGCCTCCTGTTCTTTCATTAACTGCTTGCAAGCATAGTTTGTGTGCTTTTTGGCAAAGTGCCAGCTGATATTATATTCTTTAAAAAACGCTACAGCCTCTTTGCATATCAGCCATACAGCAGTTGATCAGAGTTCAATGAAAGAATATTTAGCTGTCCACTTCTTATTAGGCACTGAACATTCTTTCATTTTCTTAGGTCTGCTCATCTCTACAGAAGGACTGAAGGGTCAGACAGTAAGGAGCAAAGGTAGAGTAATACGCGGCACCTTAACAAAGGTCAGTGTATCTAGAGTGTGCCATCTAGTGGGAAAATGGGAGAATTGCATGGAAATTAAAACAGTCTGTGTCAGCGTGTTTGTGTGTGCAACCTTTCACAATGTGGATGGAGTAAAATCTTCCAGACAGGCTAGCTTGCTCCCATGAGCTGACTGACAGGAAATTAACTTGTTAAACACTTGTCAGAATTAAGGTCTGCACATCAAAATAAAGGTATAACCAATATTGTCTTGAAAGACAAGGCATTGAAATGAATAATAGAGTCACTTGGAGAAACAGATGGTGTCCCACAGTCTCAGTTCCTCATAGATAACCAAACATGCAGTGGAACCAAACATGCATGATTTTAATATCCACATGTATTGTTTTCCACGATTATAAAAATAAATTCATTAAACAGTGATGACTGAGTGATGACACTTTCACTTCCATGTTGTAGCAGTTATACATGAGGAAAGCTTGGCAGACAGCACAAGCATCTCTTAGGAAAAGTCTTATTTTTCTCACTGCCCTCGGCCACTGATTCATAGCTCAGTTGTACTTTAGGAAATGTTAAGTTAGAAATGGATTTCAAAAAGTGATATCTTTAAAATGTAATATTTCTTGTCTTACATTTCTAAGATTTCTCTTTCCCATAGATTATATTTCTTCCGCTGCTGTGTCAATTTCCATTAATTATTGTTCAAGGAATCAGTTGTTGGATTCCCAATTCATTGTAGCAGTCATTTCTGAGCAGAGGAAAGAAGATAGGGATTGCTAATAGGAAATTAACTGGCTCATTTGTATGTTTCATGCTGAAAACAAGTATGTGTTTACAGGGTATTGACATACACAAGGAAAAGCTTAATGAAATTATAATCCATGGTTACAGGATATTGTAAGTGCAATTTAACAATTTCATAAACTAATTTGTAAAGCATTTATCCACAATTCATTACACCAGGTACCATGATTAAGGTTGGACTGTTGTCTATTATATTGTCATTAACCGAGATTTGTAGAAAATGTAACGCAGTCGCTATTTGTCTCCTTATTGGTGACCACATGTTGGTGTAAGTAACCTCCTGTTCAGCATCTCTCAATCTGCATTTTGATATATTTTGTTCAGCCAAAATAGTTTTGTGAAGTAATGACCTAATGATCCCAAACTGATTAAGATATTTTCTACACAGACCGCAGTTTTTTTATTTAATGTTTGTTGAATAGACATTTTTAACTCTATTTTAATTATGAAACACAAATAAAACGTAATTAAAATTTCTTCAAAACTAAAGCAATTACTGACAGAGAGAGAGGGGGGGGTGGTATTGTGTATTGGGAAAAAATGTTGATATTATTCACAGTATTAATATTATACTGTTAGGTTCTTGATTCATTCATTTTAATAAATGTGATTTATATATATCTTCACACCTTTTATAGAAAGGAAGCAGCAGCATGGGTGGGTGGAGGATGGGGGGCATATTTACTAACATAATCCATTTAATGAAGACCTCCCATCAGTCCAATCCATCCAGTTCTTCTTGTGTGTAGCTAATTTGTTTGTATTTTTACAAGCACTACAGTCAAATCTACAAGCAGGGCTCGAATGCACACACTCACCTACATAAATAGGCACTGTCATCATTTAGGGCTGACAAACCGGTATGACGCTCACGTTGTTCGGAAGCAGAGGCCACTTTAAATAACTGCGTATGGCACATTTCACTTCAAGTGTAACCATTTAACTATGAAACCAGAGGTCAAGTAAAGTGGACAACTAAACTTGAATAAATACTGGGAGCTGACACTGGAGAAAAAACTAGCCTATATTATGTCTTATTGATCATGAAACTGGGATGCATAACTTGATCTTCTGCCTTGTTGCTCTGTGCTGTCAGTGATAGTAGAAAATATCTGATGTCTTTTAGTAACCTATTACTCTTCTGATATTATTGTAGAGCAACTTCCTGCTATTATAAATGGGGTCTTACTTTCTCTGTAAAAACTTTCACTTTGAATTTGTGCTATGTTAGCACTAGTGTGTATTACCTGGCTGCTATACTCATGATGCCTTTATTCGACTAGCGGAGGAGAAGAAACGATTGTTGAGAACCTCATCTCCCAGTAACCGGTCAAGCAGAAAATTGGCCAATTCGGGGCATCTGCCGAGCAATTAGTGTATCTGTAATGACAACATCTATTGCAACATTTTTGCAATTCAAAATGCTGAGAGGAACAGCTGGCTCTATATATTGATACTAAAATGAACTATAATGTCATCTTGTCTTTTTCCCCTTTGTTTTTTTTTTAATTCCTCCATTGCTTAACAAATATCAGACAGAGAAAAATCTGCTTTTCATTAACAGGAGTCTTCAATCGTCCAGATTCAACTTGGCATTTTTAGGTGCAGCAAGCCGTTAAGGGATCTGGAATTTAATGTTTCTTCCCTGGATTGGCGAATCCTATCCTTGATCCTCATCCTTATACTCATTGGATATTTGTTTTGCCTGAGAGATTGAATATTTTTCATTTCAATTTCAACATCTGGCTTTAGTTAAGAGTAAAATATTAGGGCTGTCCCGATACCGCTTTTTCACTTCCGATACCGATAACAGTACAAAAACAACGGGCTACTATCGGCAGATACCGATACTTACATTTTGTTATGAGCAAATTATTGTGTCAAACCCTGACCTCAAAACCTTAAGGTGTAACTGATAAAGTCCACAACAGAAGGTGTGAGAAAAACCGACTCATTAATTATTAACCAATGAGTTAATTTAAAATAAATCTAAAGACTTTTCTGTTGTAAGAAAAAACAACCTGTGTAAACCCTGAAGAAAATGAACGAGGGAGAACCCTCAGGTGTACCAAGCTGGGCAGGAGAAAGGGCTGGATAGAAAATCTTGGTCACTTGATATCGGCAACGGTACCAGCATATTTTAACGCATGCCCATAATGTCCGTTCCTTGTCTTTTTGTTGGTATCTGCACCGATACTGGTATTGGATCAGGACAGCCCTATAAAATATAATACCAAAGTCATTAGAGTCTTAAGTGTTTTTAAAAATGTCAAATTGTATAATATTTCTTTTTAGCTTTTTACAACTCAACTCAGCCATGGATATAAAAAGAAACATGAAATGCCTCCATTGCACAGTGTTGTGTCAAAATTCCGAGTCAACATGGAGTGTTTGCTTTGTCTTTGGGATGGCATAGGAGGTAGTAATGGCTGTAAAATGGGGCTGCCCTATGCATGCATACAAACATCAAGGAAGTCTCTACTCCAACCAACTGTGCTATTGTGACTCTGCGGATACTGCCAGTCTGATGCACGCACAGTGATGAGGGGCTGACATTCCTTTTATTTAGTGTGTGTATTAAAGGGAGGAAAAAAAAATCACATTACCTGACGCTGACCCTTGTCCATGCAGGTAATACAGAGCAAACTAAAAGCAGGATCCAGCATACGTTGAAGTCAAAGGTTTGTTTCAATCTACATGTAACCAAAACTAACCTTTTTGGCCCATGATTTATAGATATTTGTTTGTAAAGTTATTTGTTGTTTTATCATTGATTGAAAAGTTCAAGGATGACTGGACCCAAATATGCAGACAACTACTTAGTTCAGTTCAAAATTATTTATTGCTCCAAGAGGTGATTAGGGCAGGTCTTCAATTCTGATCTTCTGCTGTGAAGGTAGCAAAGCAGCTTTCAGACCTCTTGGATGGGTGTACTCACAAATGTGGGTCTTTAACAGGAAGGAGTAGTGAGGAAGATCCAGGAACTTGTCGGTACAGAGTGGCTGGTAGTGGATACAGCTGATGGAGGGCAGAGCTGATGGAGGTGGAAGGCTTATAGGACTGGACTGAGACTAGCACATTAAGCTTCTGGGATGGTAGGAAAGCAGCAGGTGTTTGAAGATATCTCCAGAGAACATATTGGAACTAACTGGTGATGATGGTAGGGCAGAGCCAGCCTTAAGTGGTGCAGATTGTAGACTAATTGCAGGTGTGGCAATGATTACTGCAGCCAGCTACACCTGCTAACGCTCAGAAGAGGGGAGGGGTAGAACAAGAGCAATCCTAACCCTTACTTACCTTTTTTGCTTTATAGCTTCAGTGATATTTGACTCCATAAGGATTGTGTTATACTTCAAACCTTACACACCATGCATGGATAAGGGTTATGTTACTGCAAATCACAGCTTCAGGCAAACCCCTAAAGACGTGACAATGGAGAACTACATGCCCCAGACAGAGAAATGGGCTTTGATCATTCTGAGATTCTCCAGTGTGCTGAAGCAGATTCAATCAGAGGGAAAAAAGGTGGTGTGGTGGGCTTTTATTGTTTTATCAAATTCTATGTGCAATAGCACACAGATCTCCATTTCATTAAAACACTTGCACTCACTCAAGACTCAGACTTCTTATGGGCCACAGCTAATAAGGCAGAAGTGAGATTTATCTGATGAGCTACAACATATCTTGTAGTGAGAGATTAAAAATAAATGTTTGGTCATAGATGCGAGTGCACTTCCCCAAAGTAAGGGGAATGATCGCTTGCATGTTTCATGGCTTTTAGAGGTTTTGGGTTGATACCAACCAGCCATGAGAGGGATACTGTGTATTGACACAAGTCTGTACATGGGGGGAGGAAAGTGCTTCCACAACAGTCACAGCAGTAACTGATCCAACTGGATGAGTGCAAAAACTTGGTCTGCAAAGTGGTTCCAGTCCCACAGGTGCCCTTCCAAAGTTGACTGCATCAGCCATTTATTCTCAATGTTTTGATCAAATTTTAGAGGTGTTAAATCTTGAAATTTTTAAGAATATAAATATGGTGTCATTAAAAATAAGACATTAGAAAATAGATAATTACAGATAAAAATTGTTACAACAGATGCTATGGCCTAAAGAGCTTTGTGTATCCCTGAAGTGGTGTTCTCCTTTTTGAAATAGAAAGAAGATAACCAGTTTAAGAGGACAGAACAAGAAGAATTACTTAGGAATGTTTACCTTTTAAAGTATTTATAAATATAGGAATTACATGATAAGACTGGCAGCTTTTTCAAGCTTAAATGTAGATTAAGGCTCAAAATACTCAACACACTTACCTATGATTTAATTACATTTAGAAATGTTTCTGTTATGAAGTACTGTTGTAGACTAGATGTTTATAATTATGCAGTAAATACATTCAGTGATGAAAAGATACAACTGTAAGGATCAGTTGTATTTACGAGTATCTTACTTTTTTCATTTTCATACTAAAATTTAAAGTTCTTAGGATTTGTTTATATTTTTCTACAAACTGACTGTTTTTTGTTGTTGTTTTTTATTTGGTTTTGTTAGACAAAATTTCACCAATTAGTTGGTTTACTTTGTACATTTTGTTATTTTACCTCCAGTGATTAGATTTAAGCATATCAGTATGGTGTGTGTGGTGTAAAACAAGCTACTTTTGAACTCTAACAGGATCTCTTGCGGCTGATTGTCTGATGACCTCACGGCAGTGTGCAGAGTTTTTAGCATCAACTCAGTAGGCTCAGTTTTTACCTGTATGGATGGTACCTGTAGGTTTGTAAGTTTTGAAAATTTAAGCTCCACTTCTGTTTATTTTGCCGAAAGGTTACCAATTGAATAATTCTTTGACTGACAAATGCTGAGATTGCTGCAAGACCTGCAAAAACTATGCAATTTCTTTGTTTATTATTAGATTTTGTGCATATGCATGGAAAGAATTGTGCTTAAATTTCTACACACAATAGGCCATGGGCTAAAGTTCAAATTTTCTGTACCAATCAAGTTGGCATAATCTAGTTGGAATTTTTGAAAATCTACGTGTCCATAGATTCTATTTCTCTATGGTTATTTGTCTTAAGTAGTAACACTTCTCAACTATCAGCATGTGAAGTTAATCACCCCCTACAAGAAACTGAATCTACAAGGTTGATTTATAGCTTTTATTTAAATCCAGTTTTGTATCCGTCTAATAAATATAAAGGCTTTATTGACTCTTCAAACTGTCAACAGTTGATTTTTCCCAGTTTTTGTATTCTATATTTGAGCATTGTGAAGTACAGGAAAAACACTGACACAAGAAACAAAAACTTAAAATTCACAGGGCTGTAACAATTGAGAAAATATATAATCTTCCCATGGTATCCTGCAATTAGGGATGACTGTCACTCCTTTAGTTTGTTACACCCTGGTAATAACAGCTGTTGCATTGTTAAGCTGGAATTTACCAGACCTTCTCTAACTACATAAAATAATATTTTGCTAAAGCTAATTACCAGTAGAGGCTAACAAACAAATGACCACAGTGTCTTCCTCCATTTTTTCTTTACTTTTTTTTCTTGTCATTCTTCTTAAAAGTAAATTAGTTATTTTCATATGCCTTACTGTTATTATTTGGTATTTGTTCTTTATGGTCTTCAAATCTACATATTTATACCAAGACATTGATGTTCAAATCATACAGCTTTAATCTTCATTCTCTGCATCGGTTGCACTGTCTTCTATAGCTATGGAGTTTTCCCAATAGACCTGTCATTAATGGTTCAGTGCCTCATTTTCAGTTGTTCTTTCGACCCTCATAAATCACTCTTGAATGTGTGTACTTATGTGTGAGTGCATGTTGATGGCTGTTAACAGATTATCAGTGTTGGGTTGGTGACTGAAGCCCATAAAACATGTACTGTTATGTTCCTCCTTATTCGCACCTTTTACACCATTTAGATAGATACATTTTCTTTTACAAGAAATAACTTTACCAAACAGACCCCTTTACATTTTAGTTACCCCTGGTGTAAACAATGTTATGTTCAAACTCGTCATTGAACTTTATTGTTCCATTACCAGAAAAGCAAAAAACATCTTTTCTACACTGTAATTTTCATTTTGGAGGTGAGCGTACTGTCTCTAAAGGATGTCTGAGTGGAGATACTGAAGCATCCGGTCAGGATCAGATTATTCAAAAAAGCTAAAGTCAGTGATCACTGGTGGTTTAACATGAAATAGAATAAATAAACAAAAACAGAAATATGGTGGAAAAGATGCAAATAAGCTACTCCACTGCAGTGTGTTGGTAAGGCTCAGGTTATAGGCGAATAAACTTGAAACTTAAAAGCATGAAGCAGCTTGTTGACCCAGCGGACCACTGGCCCTCCAGACTCAAAGGTCTTCTGGTCTTTGTAATCCTCCTCCAGACCCTGGAGTGAGGCCCACCTGAGGGTTCTTCAACCTCCGAGCCACCAACCAGCAGCAGTAGCTACTGTTCTTTGATTCAGTGGAAGTTTGGTTTAGGGCCAAAATATATTCAGGAACTTCTGGTTCGTTATGAACCAAACAGATCCCTCAGGTCATCAGGGTCAGGTCTACTTTCAGTTCCAACCAACCAGCCAACCCTGTGACATCACCGTTTCAGGTGCTGCAAGATAGTGGCACTCATGCCACAAAACAAAAAATGGTGCAACGTTGTTCTTTCATGTTTATATTTTTTCCAAATTTCAATATTATTATTGATGAAAATGGAACTCAGTCTAGTAAATACTGTTAGTTTGTTTGACAACATTACACAGGCATTTAACTAATAGTTTTATCCAAAGTGATTTACGGTTAACCCTTTCCGGCCGAGATCGCCCTTATAAGGGTTTTTTGACTGTTACTTGTGAACAGCAGTCATAAATGATGCATTAATGACGGAGAATATAGTCATGCTGCATACCAAATTAA